>JABASH010001845.1:0-23391 GCA_019776445.1 Tomocerus maximus | reverse complement strand
TCTAATCTAAAACAGAGTCAGATATTAAGTTGTTCTATCTAGTCAGAGAACAAAGTATAATTTAATTACACCATATTATAAAATCCTAATGTACATTGAGAAGAATCCCATTGAGAAGTAACAAAATGAAATATTAAATACATAATAAATCTTACGAAGATGTAAATAAAAAGTTAATAATTTAGCTGCAGCTGGCTAGTTATTGCCATGATAAATGAATTGCCGAGTATTGACAATTAATGTAAAGTATCTTACTACTAATCCCTACCGATAAAGTGTACAGACATAGGTAATTAATATAATTCTAACCAAATACCAAGAGTATATAAATGTATATAAGCTTGCTAAACTAAATAATTATCTAAGGATGTGCGTACATGATAAGGCGAAGGAGTACAATTTCGAATTGCATTATTACCCATGTATGACAAATAAATAGTAATATTATTATGTAAAATACATATTATAGTATTCCTGCTTGCAAAACTAACTAAGAAAAAGGAATGTTGTACTGTCAAATAATAAATGTATGCTTTGTGTTGAAGATGTCAGTAGAATCATAATTAATAACTCATTTTTATATACAAGTCCTACCTGTTGTTCCACTTGCATTTCATTATGAATAGAAGTCGCAGCTAAAAATGAGCCTTGTATCTGGTTTTACAAAATAGGATATTATTTAGCTTTGTGGTATACAAAATTAGAAAAACGTTACACTAACAATTTATCCCATTTGCTAATTTTGTATCAAAGCACTGATACTAACACGTAGACGATGTTGACGTTAAAATAATATTTTCTAGCAATTTTTTAAAAATAGAAAAATCAGTTACACTAAAATCACAACAGCTTCTGCAAACTGCAAATTATAGTCCTGATTCTTTCTTTATCCTCACTATTGACAGGTCCAATGTACATAATTTTGTCAACACTTTCCTCTATTGATGCTAAAAGTTCTACCGTAGAGTCATTTTCATAGTCTTCGAGTTTTACAACAAAATCTTTCCTTTCCAGGAAATATTTTAAAAGAGAAAGTACATAGTCATCAGAATTGCCTCTCGCGTACAACCTGAGTATTTGAAATACAAGCTGATCGGATTTTCCCTCTATGTACCGAAGAATTTGTAAAGCAGTCACTGCAGCTATTTGACTATGAGTACACTTGCTTAATAATTTTCTGAAGGTTCCAAGTATCTATAACGTCAGTAACGCATCATTAGCACAAATATTAAATACACCATGTAATTACCTATAAACATTTTTACATCTTTAGCATATAAAAATATTGCTTACTACAGCCGTGAGTTTGTTGTCCATTTTTTGGGCAGTGTACCTCATTCGAAGACAAATAGCTATGATTGTTTCCCACTCTTCTTTTTCAAGCTCCCCAGTAGCTATGCTAGTCCAAAAGTTTTCTATGAATTGGTAGTCTTCCTTCTCCAAGCTTTCAGTTCTGCATTTACTATTTATCAGTTCAAATTTGCAAATCTGTAAATTATTTTACTGTTATTAACATTGCATTATTACTTAAATATAAATTGTATGATAAAGAAGACTTACAAAACTACTGTTTGTTTGAATACTGCACATTTTAGTCTCGACGCTTCGTGCAATAGCTGGAAGGATAAATACTTTAATTTTTAAAGGTAATGACTCTTTGCAAAAACAATTCATGTTCTCCCTCACTACACTTATTGGTGATATCCTATAAATAAAATCGAAAAAAAGGTAAGGTAGCTCAAGTAGTTGAAACCACGGAATAGAAAAAATGCTCCAATACTTACTTGCATATAAATGAATACATATCCGCCAAAAGTTCAAGAACAAAAAATTGTTTAGAATTTATAGAACTTGTAAACAGAACATCTTGAAGATTATTAAATTCATCTTGGTCGAAAGAATGGATCAATTGGCACAATTTTGGTAATATTAGCTCATCAATTAGTTCTATTTTGACATCTTCTGTTATTGAGCCCAAATAAAACATGCAATTAGTTCTTTTGCTTCAAAATTAACTTTCAAGTATTGACTTGCACAATAAAAAATACAAAAACAAAAATTCAAAATCAATTATAAGCAGGTCTTTCGGCATAGAAGATAGTATTGTATAGGAAAACATATCATTTTGGTAAGCGTAAAATATTACTGTTTGTCTCCAGTGAATGAAGAACAAGCTTGATGATTTCCGTAGACTGACTTTTTCTGTTGGACGGAGGAACAGTTGCCAATGTCTTAACTACTTCACACATCAACAGAATAGTATCACCCGTACAATCTTCTTTAATCTGATATAATATGTCGCTGACGAAGTCTCTTGTACACAGCAACAAACGTAAAAGAGAACTTCTTGCTGGAAGCTCCTCATCCTTTTTCCTGTAAAAATTTCTTTTTATCATTTTACAGTCTTGATAAATGTATACAGTACAATCGTTATGAGAGAAGCAATTACTAAAAACCTTTGTAGTTCCAGAAGCAAATTGACCATATCTGACATGGCTTCATTAAGGTCAATATTTTTCTGCAATACTTCTTTTAAGAAAGAGCCTAGAAGTTTAATTAAGAAATTTGCAATTTTCAATTTTTCAGTGTTTAACAGTTTTAAGATTTCAGAAGTCAGCCGCTTTACAACATCACAGGATATAGAAAGGGATTCAACTTCTCGTAAAAGGGTAATAAAAATCTTGGACGAAGACCGAATCCCATTAGAACTTGTGGTTGATGTTGACAGTATTATCTCCATTAAAACCTCAATCACTACGGAAAATAATTTTAATTATACCATAATTAATCACAATAATTCAAATCAATGAAACCATAAGAATATGTATATATTTATTCATATCAGCACATTATATTATAATACCTTCATCTGAAGAGTCTTCATCAAACTGGGCTACGGTTTTTGAATTTCTACTGGTCCAACTATCTATTGACTCGAGAGTCTTTATGCAATTTTCGAAAAGTTGTTTCAAAAATGGCAGAAAAACGTCCAAGCGATTTAGATATATTTGCTCCCTATATCAATAGAACACACAATTTATATACAATTTACAATATACTGAGCTGGATTTAGACAGCGGTGAATTGTAACTGTCTGCGTACTATTTATTTTTCCCCGATCCCCTCGTTTGATTTTCAAATCGCTAAAATTTGGGGAAAATAGTACGGAGATAATTTTGCAACAATTTACCGCTGCCTAAATTCAGTCATATATTGTGAAGTGAATACAAGTGAAATGATCTTTTGTTAGGTAAACCTATTTTGAAAATGAAGCAATCCATTGCATATTACTTGTAGCGAATAAGACAAATCCCTTTCACATCCACTTTCTGTTAAAACCAAATAGATTCTCTCAGGAGCTGATGTCAATTTGTCTGTCAAAACTTCATTTATGTTTTCATCAGGGCACTTTTCCATTTCCTAAAACAGTACTAATTACAATTTACAATACTCAACAGAGCACATATTATTCAACATAAAATAAATACCTAATAAAAATTAACGAATCAAGTATTTTTGATTTTTAAAAAGAATAAGTTTTAATTCGGTGAATACTTGCAAAAGTTCCAGAAATTCTGCAAATATCTTCCCAGATTTCGAATTTTGAGTCTGGGTAAAAATTGAAGAATTTGCTACTTCCATCTTATCGTCACTGATACTGACTTCCATATCCTCAAAACACGATTTCTCGTCGTCATCTTCCAATCCATTTCCAAAAGGGTCCGAGTCCGGGTCCATTCTTCTAAATATCTAGGAACCGGGGACGGAATTTCAACCGAATGGTAGTATTGTGACACTGAAGAACTGAATTGACTGAAAGAGATTGAAATGAGAATTCCTCTAGAATCCCGGTGTAAATGTCAAAATTTAAATTCGCGGTCAAGAAAAATTTAGAAAATGTAGTGCAAAAGTGAGACGGGAAACAAATAAAGCCGGCGAAAAGGGCTCCCGGGAAAACCTAAAAAACTACTGCAGTATTAACTTCATCTGAATGGTTTGTGGTTGTTGCATTGAGCGATAGTGACTTGGTGACTTTCCTGCAGCCAGTTCTAAGTTCTAGTCTCCCGAATTATTGATTGGTTTTTCGTCGTCACTCCTGTTTGTCCTATCCCTGGAACTCCAAGAGTCCTGCCAGTGAGTAACAGTTGACGTTGACAGTACTCGGATTGCACAAAATAATCTGTGTAAGTGTAAAAAATAATGTACAATATGATTTTAAAAAATAATCTGACTGTCATTTTAAATTGGTCAATTTTTATTTCCCAGGAAAGCAATGGAAGCTCGGTTTCGGAAAGGTCGTAACCCTGAAAGTGGTTTCGAGTTGCCAAGCCACAACAATGAGGACCATTCTCGTCGTTCGGGTGGATTTCGATCGCTCAAAGAAACTCCTCGGCCATTGTCTCTTGCCATTGTTTTAATTTTCATAGGCATTACTTTTTCTTTTGTTAAATACGTCAATTTAAGACTCCCCCAACCGTTGACAACGTCAGATGTGGCCGAAAATCCTTCAAGGTAGATTTTAATTTTATGTGATGATTGGATGACTAAATACTTGTTTCCTTATGAAAGCTACTCATTATAATTGATCAAACTGAAATTTTCCTAGTTTTATCGAAGAGAGAGCTCGGAATGACTTAATAAATTTAAGCGGCTTGGGTCCCCGGGTTTGCGGAAGCCATGCAAATGACATTGCGGCTGTGGATGCTATTTTAAGAATTTTACAAGACATCCAAAGACTAAAATTTGCAGTTCATAAATTGGAGTATGAGGTCGAAAAACCATCTGGAGCCTTTCATATGGGCTTTCAGGATGGCCTTACTTCCTCTTATGCATCGGTAATAGTTATAAAAATAGATAATCTCTTGTCCATTCATAATTAAATGTCCATCCATATATTAGTATATACTTTTGTAAAATAATTAATTATTAAACTAGGTTCCCAATATCGTGGCCAAATTAGAACCTGTCAAATCCACTGAAAAAACTAGTTCTATTCTAGTTAACTGCCATTTTGACTCGGTTCCGGGAAGTCCTGGAGCTTCAGATGACATGATTAGCTGTACTGTTATGCTCGAAGTTCTCAGAGTTTTGTCTCGTCAGCCAAAGCCGTTAAAAAATACAATCATATTTTTGTTTAACGGAGCCGAAGAAAATGGAATGCAGGTATTAATAAATTAATAGAAAGGTTTTAAAACTGTATATTTCGTAATTTCCGAACTAAGAATTTTTTGTTAATAAATAAATAAATAGGCGTCCCATGGATTTGTGGCTGGAAAAGTTGGAAATTCTTCTGAAATTGGACACAAATGGTCGAAGAACATCAAAACTTTCATCAATCTTGAAGCTGCTGGAGCAGGGGGCAGGGAAATTTTGTTTCAAACTGGACCTGGTGATAAAATTTACACAAATTAATGTCTATTTCAATTTGGAGTTTTGTAATAAAAAGATGATAATGATGCTTTTTTTCTAGGAAATGGCTGGCTTTTGAAGTCATACACAAAAGTACCTTATCCTTATGGTTCAGCAGTTGGCGAAGAAATATTTCAGAAAGGATTGATCCCTTCGGATACAGATTACAGAATATTTCGAGATTTCTCCAAAATTCCAGGTCTGGATATGGCGTTTATTCATAATGGTTTTGTTTACCATACTAAATTCGATAGAGTTGACGCTGTAACTCCTGGAAGGTATAACATTATGACTATAAAATTAATTTATTATAGTGGATTCCAATTAGCATTAAATTAATTGGTAGATTTCCATATTTATAATTTCTGTCGGGGCACTAAATTTTCGGGCTTGACATTAATTTATGGTTTGTAAGTAATTATGTAATAGTAGAATAGAATATTACTCCCTGTTTTGCATTGCAGTATTCAGCATGAAGGTTCCAACGTATTGGTGTTGGTGCAAGATCTAGGAAATTTGGACTTCACTCAAATTGAATACACAAATGAAAAAATGGTATTCTTCGACTTATTTGGATTTTACATGGTTACTTACACGGAAACTGTGGCCATTCTGCTCAATATTACTATTGCAGCTATAACAATCGTAATCGCGTGGAAAGAAGGTAATTCAATTGCATCTTAGATGGAAAAACCTGTTTTGCTATAGCTTTAATTTACCCACCGAGCAAAATGTAGCAAAACATTCTGTTCTGCTACATATTATTGCTTTCCTATGATTACCATTATTAACAATTGAATTTTTTGTGCTTAAGTTTGCATCAGATGTATATTTTAGGGTTCAAAATGACATGTGGGAAGTGTTGATGTTGATACTAGTCTATAATGATATCAAAAGATTTTCAAACACATTATAAACCGTTAAAAATTGTTCAATATGGTTAAATTAGGCTTTTTTCTTACATAATTTTACGCATATAACTCCATAAATCAACTCTTTACTGCAAAAAAATTGAGCATTAAGACTGGTAAGTGCTTTCTTGTGAAACAGCATAGCATCTGTGGGTTGAACATACCATATTTTCCAAGGATTGTGCACAATCAAATCTGTCAGAAAAATGTTTTATGTGACCATAATGAATAACTTTTGACAGAGTTTATAATGCATTTGAAAATTATGGATATCATTATCCACTAGTTTGTATCTACATTCTCATTCTCAGACATGTCATTTTGAACGCTAACACATACAATTTCTAGTGGTGTGCATTATACCGTGCTGATCCTAATGTAGCTGACATAATAATTCTTTACTTTCTCTATGAGAAATAACTCCATATGAAAATGTTCTTCGAGTTAATTAAAATGGCGGGGAAAGTTTTGGTGAAAGTTTTATATTGAATTAGCATAGGAAAAGTGAAAGTACTATGTTAACAACTTTACGGATCGTACGGTAGACTTACTTCGACATGTTCGAGCGAAAGAAAAGCAATGAATTATTTTATTTAGTGTATTTATTTCGTGGCAAATGTGAATACTACAGATAATTTCAATAATTTCATTATTTGTATACTGTATACTATACTATAATTTGATTGGGTTGAGTATTCATAATTTATTTATTCACCATAATATTATAATGTATTATTATTATCAAGAATGTAATAGATTTGAATAATGAGGTATGGGCTATAATATAGCTATAAATAGGTACTACCTGTGCTACTTACTTATAAGGACTCTAGCAATATTCGAAAAGCAAATTTGGATTTACTTTGGAATGATTTTTATTATTTGTAACTTGTTTTTACTTTTCGAATGTGCCAATGCCAGCCCTCTCCATATCCTAGATTTTTATATTTAATTGGTTACAAATTGAGAACAATTAGATTTGTATCTGCAAACACAGTACATAAGCATAGGTTCGCTAGGTTTTAGAATGTTGTTGAAGATAATCAAAGATGAATTAACTTTTGATGGATTGAACAATTATTGGGCTGGGCAGCTTTTTGGTTGAAATTGAAAGGTAGATATTTTGCATCACCTAAGATTCAATTTATGAATGTTTCAATTACAAATGCAAAGGATTGAACGCAATCGATGACATAATGAAACAAACAACTGCATTTTCCAAGTTTACTCTGTAAGGGGAAACCGCTGTATTGTTGCGATTGGTTGAATTATAATAGCTCCCCTTGTGATATCCACTTTGTGAGCCGTAAGCAGATCCTGTTCGAGAAATTAAATGTGCAAATACTACAGAGTTAGTGTCGTTGTAGGTCAATGTTGTAGGAACGGTTGATTTTAAGGTGATGGTAGCGTCTATGGTTGTTGGTGCCACAACGTAATATTCCTTTCTTGTAGTCTTTTTACCAGACTGATCTTCGTTTTTTGTACTGTTAGAAGTTGTAGGAGATGGTAAAGTTTCCTTTGGGGTTGGAGAAACTATGCCTTTAGAGATAACATTTATCGTTGTGACTTCGGATGGGTTGATTGATAATTTGCATCCCGAATTATCGTCATATGCTGTATGACCCTTCACACATCTGCAGGTAGAGTTGAAACACTCTGACCCTGGTCCACACTTATTGCTGGTAGATTTTGTTGCTGGATTATCTATGTTTTTAACAAAAGCACCTTTCAAACCCAGTAGAAGTTTGCTATGGCTTTTTAGACCTATTTATTTGGACTAGCAATTTAAATTATTACAAGAATTACTACAATAATATTTCTACAGTAGTCTATAAATTTTTGTTACCTTCGCAAATTCCATTCAAAGGGGTAACACAAATTGTGTTGTCCTCAAAACTGGATACTTTCCCACTGGGACAGAGATTTAGTTTTTGGTCGTTTCTAAATATGTCAGCTACACTGAAATGGAACAAAACTAGAAAATATGTATAAATTTTTGTCGCCAATAGTAAGACATTAACGGGAGAGTTTTTGGAAGGCATGATGTAGCCTTCAAATCTGGGATAGGAATGAGTGGCTGCTATTTACAAAGATGCAATGTCTATTAATTGTCCAAAGAACTAGAAAAGTCTTTGCAGGTAAAGTTCATAGTTCGAGGAATAACTTAGCATTAGTGTATTTCGCCAAGCTAAATGTTTGAGTTACATGAAAACCTATGGGTAGACTAGGCATGAAGTGGACATTAAGGACATTAACCATTATACATGCATGTACTATAGGTACTAGCGACGTTTCGCAATAACTTCTGTTCTAGCTTGTATACACACCTTTTGTATTGGAACGAGTGTTCTTCTTACAACTATTAGCTATATTATTAGTGCATTATTATATAGTCGACAGCTAACCATTTCCATATAATAATCCTAATCTTGTCAGTCCTGTCTGAATTTAATTCTTATGTGGTAAAAAGAAACACGGAAGCCTATAGCGTAGGAAGTAGTTTACGAGGAAACATTATTTATTGACCTATGCGACTTGTTAAATAGTTCGTAGCTGGTGATTTCCCGACTTCTGGTCCAGCCAACGAGAATTTCGCGTGTTGACATTTTGACATCGTTTGCCGCAGTTCTTGATTACACACTCACTACTCTCAATCGGTCTAGGTCCTAGGTCTACCTACAGCACAGATGTACATGGTTGTTGGTAGACACAGAACGAAATACACGGTTTTGTCATTTCAAACGGTGTGCCATGACCAGGACTCGACTGGAACTGGAATTGCAGCATACACATATCTATGTATTATATCATGGCACATAAATTATTTGTTTGACAATAATTCCTGGTCTGAACTTGCAATAGTTAATAGTGTTACGTGGGAGCATATTATTATTATGGGCATATCCCCTTTGCGCAGTGTTTGGGCTAGAGTTGGTTTAGGACTGTGTGAAAATGAATAACACGCATTAGCATGATTTTGTTTTTTCTCCCTTCATATTACTTATACATAATACAGCTGCTTTATTATGAACGAAACATGTTTGTGCAAATATTTAATGCTAAATAATCTTTGCCCCTTGGCTTTTGTGGCTTGAATCTACTGAACGAACGCCAAATTAGCAAAATCATAAGAGCTTTCTTTAATGCACACGTATTTATTGCGTCTTAAATATAAGCCTTTCTCATTCGTGACCCATTGATTGTCATTTTGTGTGAAAGGAGGCTAATTAAATATATATATATATACGGATATTATAAATTGCAATTAAGATGTTGCTGACCTAAGCCAAGTACCTGTGCTAAGTGCATCTGCTTTAGTTCGTGCGATTTCTTATTAAGACACTTTTACGTGCTTTTACCAAGTAGCTAAACTACTTTCACTAGTTTCACTTTGCCGTGGGTCACACATGCAAAGCGAAGCGATGCATGCTACAATACAGAATGTTAAGCGTATAAGTGTGGAAAAGTAGTCTTCTGGACTCTGGACATTTTGAATGTCCAACAAGTCATTTTTCATTTGATTAGCCAATAACCCGATCACGATCTGCACTGTAAGTTCTTGGACTGCGATAAGCGATATGCTGCGTGAACGTCAAGTGGGTACATTTTATTACCTTACCCACTGAAGTCTTGCCAGAGTTTGTAGTGTTGCATTTTTGACAGAAAAGGAGTAGTAGAGTTATCACTCTCACACATTTTTGCAGAATAGTCAGAACATTTACTGCTCATTTTACATTTGTACTTATGTGTGATTAGTTTAGAAAGAAAATGAAAGCACTCTCACCATCTCTCCGCACACGAGTAACAATTATCTCGTTACATATTTGGACAGAAAACACGAAAGGGGTAAGGGAAATGTTTCAAAAGTAGAAACATACCTCTTAAAATATAGCGCAGCAGCAGGTAGAAAGTTTTCATTTCATATTGTAAAAGTAGTTAGATCATAAGTAGTGTTGGGTAAGCAGTAAGTAGGTAATGGACACAGTTTTCCTAATGAAATGATAGGGCTATTTTCATGAGTTAGGTTCTCATTACCACTACGTTAATTGTAGCTTAGATGTGTACATTTTGTCGCCAAAGAAAGTGCAAGCTTAATAAATTGGAGGTATGTTTCCTGAGAATGCAGCATTTGCGGTTTAGTTAATCTGCAGTGGTGGCTGGCAAAGCTGGAGTCTATGGATATTTAATTATGCTATGATGCTGTGTAAGTAACGCTGTTAAATGAGGGTATACTGTACTCAACTATGTATTAAAATATTGATTATAGGGTCATGGAGACTTTCTTTAGCATGCTTTGGGACTGTGTGAGGTAACTTTCATCACGGAATAAATATAAAGCTCGTGGATAAGTAATTATGTAGAGTTTTCTTTAGGTATTGATCAAAGTTAGTAATTTTCCTAGTGCAACTTGCAAGTGAGGTTTTCTCTTCTAGGTATAACTGAATGTGCATTTCAATTGTAAACACAGGAGTGTATTGTTTGATTTGGATTCTAACACGCTATTTATGATGTAGAGATATGGGTCACTTGGAATTCTCAGTTCTTCGAGGTTTTGACTGAACTTTTCCTTTGACTAGAGTGATGATGATAAATTAATTGTGATAAGAAATAATAGTCAATTTGTCTTCGTTGGATTCCTGAGAAAAGGCTAAGTACCTTTAGGTTACTTTTCGTGATGGAAATCTAAGGAGTGGGTTGATTATTTAGCAACAGCACTCAAAAAGGGGTGCCAAAATATCGGAGCGTAATTCTATTTCTAATGCTGACCTTTATGACCGGAAATTCTATGAAGAGTGTCCTGTATTCATCGTCATCATATTATGCATTATTGAAGCATTAATAAGGCGGGTACACCTGGAGGTGTGAGTGTGATGAAACATTAATGTAGTGGTAGTGGGTTTTAATGACGAAAAATTAGACTATTTAATTAATATAATGAATGACTGCCGTTAATAAAACGTGTTAGCGAGCCAAAGGTAATTTTATTTTGCACAAAGATCGATTGCTATTTTAGTATTTCTCAGTTAGAGTTAGTTTAGCCACGTTTAGCTATTTAGAATGTTTAAGGTACCGTCCATTGTCAAGATAGTTTGCATGATTTATCAACACTTTCTCAACTCGAATTAAAGATTAAAGTAATACCTAATTACATCCTGCCAGGCAGTTTATAATTTCTCTATGACCTATACCTACGTCAAACACACAAGATCCGGCGATAAATTATACTTTAGTTGAAAAATGTTTCTATTAAAATGGTAAATTGCTTTATTTGGGGTTTGGGAACAATCGGTCATTTACACAAATCATAATAATTATTTGTATGTATTTGTATTACAGACAGACTACAGACTAACTACAGAGTATATACTATAGTGTATATGTCTGTTTCAGAGATCCGTCTGTTTGAGTGATTGTCATGTAATCTAGAAGATGTGTCAAACAGACTGAAACTCGATACCTCGGTGTGGCTAGCCGTGCCGTCATCACACAAACAGCCCAATGAATGACAATCACTCAAACAGACGGATCTCTGAAACAGACTACGATATATAGCGATATTATATATGTGACAATCGTACCTATTGACATAATGAAAAGTATTCCCTAATATTATTTTCAACAATTCTGACAAAACCTAGCTATAATGTTAGATAGGCATCTCTCTCCTGATTTTATTATTTGCAGCTCGAAATGAGATAATAGTATTGAAAATAATCAAATTATTAAAGTTGGCTCTAATGTATTTTTTTGTTTCAGCAAATGGGGATCATATGTTAATACTGTGGCATGTTCTATCTACAATTGGTGCTTGGACAGCTGGAATTCTATCGGCAGTAGTTGTAGCTACATTGCTCAATATTTTCAAGTTCTACAGTCCGTTCCATTCCTATCCATGGTTCGTCTTCCTTCTTTTTGGAATCCCGTGTCTCGTCGGCCAAGTTTTTGCATTTACTTATGCTTTGAAAGGATCAGAAGATAACACATGGATTGCTACAAAAACAACATTGGCATTGATTCTTTTGGTATTTACTTTTACATCAAGAATGGTTTTTGTTTTGATGGTCAATTTGGCATTCGGGATCGTGGGATGGTATGCTGCTCGTCAGATTTTTCGTCAGTCAGGTACATTAAAATTATTTGTACAGATCTTAGGGCATAAAATTGTCAAAAGTTTCATGAAATATTTTGTATGTATTTCACAGATTCTCAAAAACGATTGTTGTTCTATCTGTTTGTGGGAGAAGCATTCCCGTTTGCTCTTTCCCTGTACCTTGTTACTGGATGTATTGATGTTTTTGTCCCTATAATGGGAAGATCTGGCTCAGAAACTAACCCTAATGTGTTTGTTGCTGTGTTGACGGCATTTACGATGTCTGTTCCCTGTTTCAGCGGTCTAGTCCCAATTTTTGTGTTCTTTAAGAAAACATTTTTCAGAGGAAGTGCTCTCTTGATGGTTGTTGTTTTAGCTGTTATGGTTGTGTTTATTGGCAAAATTCCATACGGAGAAAAGACACCGATGAGACTTCACATTTTGGTGAGACTGCTAATTTATATGTACAAAAACAATTTTAAGAGAAAACTAGTTGAATGAAAGTTTAATAACAACGTTTTTATCAATTTAGGAAGTGGATCGAACCTTTTTTGAGAAGGATTTAACTACTGTTAAGAAGAACGATGCTGGATTTTGGTTTTTCAACTTGGATCCCAATATTCCCAATTTCTATTCTACATTTTCTGAAAGTGTCCCAGAAGTAGAACGGAGAGAGGAAGTTGATGTGTTTGCTTGTGATGAACTGTACTGTGGACTTCCATTTTATTTCCCTGTTAGAAAATTGATAAGGTGGGTGAAATATTGTGTAAAACTTGTCATTTTTTAACAGATAATGATTAAATGCTTCTTTTTGTCACAGGAGGAGCCAATGGGTTCCAAAGAAAACTGGATTATCAGCTGAGCTGAAAGGACGGGTTCGTATGGACGTTACACAAGATACATTTGTGACTCCTTCAGTACGACGAATCACTTTTTCTTTTGTCGGTAAGCTGAAAGTTATCAGTCATAAACCACATTGTTTGTTCCCTCAGTATTTTTAAATTGTAAAAATCTACAAAATATTTAAAGGGCCGGATCACATGACGATCAATATTTCCCCTGGTTCAAACTTCGACATCATAAAGTGGTCATTGACCCCTGAAGTTCCACCACCTACTGAAGTTCTATGGAAAGGTCGTCCTACTTATTTTATTTTTCATGGAAGAGGAATTGAATTTCAAAGACTAGACGTAACAATTGATTTTCAAAGAAAAGAAACATCCGATGGGACTCAGAGCTCAGATTCTGTGGTTGATATTACTCAAGCTGCCTTTTATCTATTTGGTGACGATATGAAAAGTCAAAATATGAAAGAGCTTGTTCGTAGGTTTCCTCCGTGGACTTACGCTTTAGGTTGGAGTGCTGTCAGTAACGTTTATTCTGTTTCATAAATTATGTAAAATGTTAGCTACATCATCTCACGTTATATTTATTAGCGCCTGAACCATTGACTTATAAATCCCAGATATTTCGGTTGTTTTCTGTGTAACGGCAATAATTATGTTGTTAGTATTATAAATTGATTCAAGGCTGCTATGTTGTAGATTTTTATAGTTTGCAACTTATTTGAAGGTAGACTCCAATAATAATAGAAGAAGAATAATGATGAAGGTAGATAGATAAGTTACTCCTTTGACTTAAAATGTAACCAGGTAAAATACATGGCAATTGTTAGTTCGTAATCGTAAGTTTAGCATTTATTAATGAGTAAGCTGGCACTTATTGAATGGGAGATATATTACAAAGTTATAATTTCGAGATGGTACCTAATAATAGTGCCTAGTTCAATCAAAGTGCAATTATCTATGTTTACTGATACTCATTTCTTTGTTTTCTGTTCCTTGTTTTTGAATTTCATGTATATTGAATACTCAAACTTATTTAACAGAATTAAAATTCGTTTTTGTTAAATTCTATTCTTGTCTGGTAATTGAATGTTAGCTTTTTTTTAAAGATTATCGTTTGATTTCGAATAACGTTTATGAATAGAGTAATGATTTAGTTTTAATGCTACAAATACATAAGACTAATTTATATACTTAAAATATTCTATGCATAATGTACGCCAGGGATGCTTGCAATAGACTAATAGACACGCACAACTGTTGCGGTAGTAGTAGAGTATATTAAGCAATTTATATAATATTAAAAGTAATAAAATTATAACTAGTCTATAGTATAGTACCTACAATAGTTAAAGCTTTAATAGTACTGTAAAAGAATGTACTTAACTAACTTCACTAAATGACAATGGGAATAGCTGTGTCTTCTCCAATTCGCATTTAGTCTTATTTTATCACTCATTGACAATAGTCCCCGTTTTCCGGTAGTAACTTGTTACTACAAAATATGTAGAAAGTAGAAAATCTCCATATGTAATGTACCATGCATGAAATAGTACTTCCTCTTAATTATAGTAGTTTCACATACTATCTAGTGGTTACCAAATGTTATTCCAAGGAAAATGAACAGACATGATGATAAATACCAAATTAAATGTAAGTGTAGGACAGGACTACTTATATAATAAAAATAAAAGCAATAAATAAAGTGTTACAATAACCAAGCCAAGTTTTTCATCCCTTAAAAAGTGTATTTCTGTTGTCAATTGTCTAATAACCTGTCTGCATAAAAGATTTAGAGCACATTTGAATAGCGTTATTTGTGTTTTATGTGTGGTATAATGCCTAGCTTTTTCTGTCAGTTGATGAAATCTCATTTCATTTAGAAACCACATGATGCTCCTATTTAAGTTAATATTTTTTGGCACTTGCTCGCATGGAGTAAGCGACAGTGTATAGTGAAGATCTGCAATGTTATGGGATGTCATTTTAAAATGGAACTTTGAAATTAATGCTTCATGTAAAATACACCTGCTCCGAAGTTCATAACTCATTCTTCTCTCGTTACACACTTAAGTGTATCGTAAAATGTAAAAAGGCAAGGAAAGACTTGTTCCCAGACTCAGTCGTTGTATAATGTTTATGAAATACATTTGTTACATGTGCAGATGTGATGGGATGAAGAAAAGATCCTTGTGCATTGCAAAGAAAGTAATATTACACAGAGGAAGTCACACCGAACGCAAGGACGACTGTAATAACTCATAAGAAAATAAAGAAGATAGTAAATTGGAATGTCGTTGTTATTGAAGCATTAGTCTATTTAGATTTCTCTATTCCCTTCCTCTTCTAATGCTCTATTTACCGACGAGAAGAACTAAGAAAATACTAGATACATAAATACGCAGTAAAGATCTGCTACCTTGCCTTTGATTTACAATCTTTTCTTCCCTTTCTTCCACCTTATTTTCTTAAGCCTCTTACTCACGATGCATTCACAGTTTCTATATGTCAACTTAAGTGCATGTCTCTATTTACACAGCAGTATACCCAACTAACCTTTCACATTGGATAAATATAGGTTATCGTCATCCCAAACATCATTATATCGTGTACAAGTCTCAACAACATCATCTGCCGTCTTGATTCCTGTCTTTTTTCATTCTGTCTTCAGGTGTTCCTCTAAAAGTTGTTATTCATGAAGCATGCCAAGTGTGTATGTGATATTGATATTTGAAAGGATTTCCATTAAATCCCACGACCGATGCAGCTGAACTGCTAAGTGTCTCATTTTGATGGAGAAAATTCTAACAATACAGGAATGAAATGTTTTTCTTCTTAAAAATACTTCTAGTTCGTTGACTAATCCTTAAATTTTCGTTTTTCCTACTGTTACACTTATTAAACCAAGTTGAGAGTAAATACGAATTCAGAAAACGAAACTTTGAAGTCCACGGAGACTCTTTGCGTAATCAAAGTTGCAGCTGTACAACCAGTTTTTGGCAAATTATCTATTTTAACTGGAAGTTTCTCTACATGTACACACAGCTGAATAAGCCTATTATGAATATTTTTGTTTTCAAATTGAGTTATCATATCATTTGATTCTGAATAAGATGTGCACTGGAACTTCTAAAATCTGTATACTTGCAAGTTGCGGAAGGAATTAGCAATATAGTGTTACAGAGAAATGCAAATTAATTTGCTCCGATTGTGACAGAAAAGTTAACTAATATTTATTAGTTCTTGACGTAAAAAATTACTTTTTCATTGCGGAAAACTAACTTTTTTGTAATTCTGCTGTGCTGTAGTGTTATAAATTCAAGCAAGTAAATAGCTTAATTGATTCCCTTCTCCGAATCTAGGTACTAGTAAGTAGTTTATGACATTCCCATTTATATTTATAATACGTAATGTATAGTTAATGATATCTGAAAGGGGTTTTAAAGGTAAACAGTGAACTTCTTTGCTTGCATACATTAGTTTCAATATATTTCGAGGCTAGTCTTTGTCTAGAGAAGTATCAGTAGTTTATAATGCTACAGTTGTTTGTAGTATTTCTTAACTACTTAAGCACAGTATTTTTAGTAATGCAGTATTTTATGTGAGTTGGCATTCTGTAGTGTTTACTGTCTTTAGTATCTACTGTAATGGAGGTTCTTCCATAAGTTAATAATGTATGAAGGTAATATCTATCTTTTTGACCCAGAAGACTAACTTTTGTATTTTAAGTGAAGATTCGCCACAGTGCTTTTGCTCCTCTGCAATTTTAATTACGTCTTTGGCAGGAACGTAAACTAAAGTCGCGGAAAGTTGGTCTGGAGAGAAAGACCAGTAACTAACTACTTATACATAAGAGTAAAGTGTGTGTGTAAGTAGTAACCTATGTATCACTTTCACTCCCGCTCCATTCGCCAAAAGAGACCGAAAGCAAGACAAAGTTGTAAAACGAAGGATTTAGAGTCTTCAGGCTCTTTTAGAGCTTAAACTTTTAAATCTTGTTACGAAAGTTGTGATACCGTGTATTTAAGTAGAAGATGTGGGAGTGACTTTACTTCCAAAGAACTTATCAAGCTTTTATAATATCTTCATGAGACTTTCCTTAGCTGGCTTTACCTTTCCCTCCGACTACAATTCTCTTTTTCTCCCACATTCTTCAGCTAATTCAGCTTACTAGGATTTCCTTGCAACTGCAACCTATTAACTCACTAAATGTCGATTCAACAATGTTGGACCATTTACAAAAAATTAAACCTTTGTATCTTGTAGCTGCATATTTTTTAGTTAAGCAAAGCTAATGTAACTGTAAAACTTGTAAGAGTCCATCACAGATTCAAAGGACCATTTTCTTCAGCATTATAATCCGCGAACTAATATCCTTCTGTATTATCTTACTTTGTTTGAACGTTAAAAATTTTCCGATTTTCTACTACTATACCCAAATGAATGGTCTGCTTAACATGTTTTACTTAGCCAGTTATTAGAGTCAAGAGTTAAAAGGACAATAAATGTAAAACAAATTGATGAAAAGAAAATCTTGTTCGATTTTCAGCAAAATGGTCATTTTTCATATCATGTGAAGAAATTTTCGGTGGAGATTTTATTATTTCTCCAACACATGATGTAGGTACCTTTAGGTTGCGGTCTTATTGTCATCTAAGCGTTATTTGGGGAATAGAATATAGAAGCAGAAAAATTTTGAATGTCTAAAACTGAATGGTTATACATAGTTGACAATACAACTCAGAAATGGAAAAGTTTATCCAAATGCTGATCTACTAGAGCAAAGATTGTGGAAAACCTTTTATTGAAACGTTCAAGTTGGCTAAGTGAAAAATCATGTTTGAAAAATACTTCTTTTATATCTTCAATCTTGTTTGTTTTTGGGGGGTTTTCTGTAGGTGAACTGCATCGTTCATTCAGTAGAGAAAAGAATCATAGCATAAGCGTGCCTAGAATTATCTTAAGCAAACACTTGGAAGAACAACCCTTACCGTTTCTCTGAATACAAGATTTGTTAACCGAAATATCGTGTTCCATTCCGTTACAAAAAGAATTCTGCACCTCAATGCCAAAGAGTACTTGGTATTGTAGCTCTGTGACTTGATAAAATGTAAAATAACATAACTTCATTACCAATATAATTGTTATAAGAGCATCAAAAGTTACCTTTGCTTAAAGAAAAGTTTGATGCTTAGTATAGTTGAAAATTCGTAAATTGAAAAAGGAGTCTTGCTGCATGGGGAGTCGCTAAAATATTTAGAGTCTCATGGCAAAGTGGAGTAAGAAAAAGAAAAAGTCATTACCTATGTACATGACATGTGACAAAATGTGGACAGAACATTATGTTTGGAAACTAATGTAAGTAACATTCACGCAACTGTTAAGTAGCCAAAGGGAGATAAGCAAACGAATGTTTCCACCGCTCATGTAGTATTGGTTGACAATCACTTGTGTTATTAATGGTTCGCTCTGCTCATGGAATTGTGGCTGGAGGAAAATTGATTGGAGACCTCCATAGCGTCATTAATCAGCTTCTGCGACTCTTGTGGTGCAGCAGCAGTAACTCTTCCAGCTGGCATACACTTATACTATATTATTCCAAGCAAATAGGATTTATAGTCTTTGCATTTCTGTCTCCATATGTGAATTGTTCATCAATGCATCTTTTAGGGAATGAATGTACATAGCATGCCATTAGATCCACATTTTTTATTATTTTTATACTCTCGTCCGAAAACATTAATTTTATACGATATACCAAAGAAAACCAATAAACGAAGGAATTCATGTAATTCCATGGATGAATACGCATAGACACATAGCCACTCCGGATTTCGCATTGCTCTATGCAACGCTTGGTAAGTAGCTCAGTATTTCTAATATAGTAAAAGCAAAAAAAAGATTTTATTAGATTCCCCAAAATGTATACGCATGAATGGCTGCAGCACTTAGGGCACAAGAAGGTGTGTTGGCTGTTATATTGGGGTATACAAAATACTTGACACTGTCGATTTATAAGACATTCTATCGTGTATGACAGGATTTCGTAAGGGCACCCACTGCCCGTAATTTTATTAAATGACAAACGTCCCTAGAATTTAAGAATAGCTTTGCAATGCTTTATTGTTGTTCACAGTTGTGCTGTCAGCAGCCAGGCAATGGTTAGTTGGGTCAGATCCGAACTCTCTCACTCGAGGTCAAATGCAATTTACAAATGCCACATGGAACGCGGTCTACCCGTACAACTCAGATGTATTTGCGCTACCTACCACATCAAAGGAACACTGCAATTCATACATAGTTTCGGTTTGGGCGACTCAATTAATCACCCCGGCATGTCATCTTTTGTCATCGTCCTTCTACCGGGCCACGATTCATGGCGATTATGTTGTATTCTATGCATAATAACATTACGACTTCATGCATCATGCCGCAAACCTACACGCCTACACGTAAGGGAAACAAACGTAAAATGTAAATAAAGTAAAGGCTCTATGTGATTTCTTACTCCATGTCATTTCAACATATCTACCCGGGTAAAAATACCTCAACTTTAAATTAAAATATTTTTACGGAGAAACACGCAACAAAAATCGAACTGCCTACACATTTTCTCAAATTCAGTTGGAATTATTTCTTCAAAAATTAATTAGTGTTTGTTTGACAAATAATTTCCGAACAAACTGACAAATTAGTTATGACTTACGACTGACTATTACTCCTAAGTAAACTTTTGTCAGGGATAATACAGAAGACACGCATAGATTTGCTGGTTTAGATAGTTTGCTACAAATACTACGATGTTGTAGTACATACAGACTTGTTACAGGTAACATTTCTGATAAAACCAATTTTCTTGTTCCTATAGACTGGAAATCTGGTTACGACGGTATGAGACTTTAATATCGACAGATTTAGGTAGACACAACAAATTGTTATCCGTTTAGGTTTATGTAACAACTTGGTGCTCTACTTTGTGCGTGACGAGAATTTCAAATGTTGAGAATTTGTAAGTACAGAATATGAAAATATTTATTACCGTTCTGGTAATGTTATGTGTGAAGCTCACGCACATAGTTCTATAAATCGAAAACAGGAAGTTTTATTACCTGACTAAAATGGAAAACGGAGCAAGAATATGCAAATCTATCATAAAATATAAATTCTCATTATTTTTCCCACAGCTAATCTTTACTGGCTAAAGAATGTTTTTTCTCATTCTAAAATGGAAAACGGAGCAAGAATATGCAAATCTATCATAAAATATAAATTCTCATTATTTTTCCCACAGCTAATCTTTACTGGCTAAAGAATGTTTTTCCTCATTTTTCTTACCCCTTTGTGTGTGAAATCCAATATCGAAGAGTTTTATTTTGTATTCAATAAAACGGGAAGTATAAATAAGGCAGAGTTTGGAAATAATCCCTTCTCCAGTAATAAATTCACCCCGTCTGCATCTAATAAAATTATCCCGTGTTTGTCTTTGTGTGGATGGTTGATGTGCATATAATGCTCTTTCGCAAATGTCCCCAATGCTTCACGCAGATGATATTACACAAAAGATTATAATAGAAAGTCTTCCTATAGTACGGATATAGGGGGATGTCATGCATAGCGTAATGTCAGCGTATAAACTACGGGTATTCATCCACATACCGGAGAATATGCTTCCTCAATTTTATTAACAAAGCTTTATGTTTGACACGTAAAACGAGACGGAGAGAAAGATCATTATTTTTCAGACGAGATGAGGAAGGAAGAGTAAAAGAGATTCGGTCGAGTCGCATGGTGCCGACTTTGCAAATTAATCCGGCTCTTCCTTAGTCGCGGTTTATTATGTCGAAGCTTACAGCAAATGCTTTTCCCTGTTTAACTCACCCACACACTCATTTTCGCCATTCAACCAAAGGAAATTGCTTATTTTGGATTTCCCTTCACAAAAGTTATTCAATTACTTTTGTGTTCCTTCCGTGGATTTTGTTTCATTTGTAGTCAACGAGAGAAATTTTCTTCACAAGGCACACTTTTTCCCGTGTCTTTAGATATTTAATGCCCCGAAATAGAAATGCAGCAACTTATCTAGTTTAACACTACAACACTATATTTACTGGTTTCACTTTTTTGCCGGTATAGTGAATTTATTGAGTCAAGGTTGCATATTGTAAGAGATAACACAGAATTTTCTATTAATTATTGCAAAATGTAAGGTTTGGGTCTAAATGAGAATTTTACTTCAAGATTCTTCGGCAGATCTCAATAGTGCGGTTACTAATATGGCTATAAGTATGTTTCATGCAGATAATAGTAATAATGTGTACTTAAGAGGCACTTTGAAAAGGTTGCAATTTTAATTACCACAAAGTATTATCTCTTTCTTTCTGCATTCAACTTCAAGTGCAGAAATTTTGCTATTAAATATTCTTGACAGTTGTTCAAATCTCGGTCAAGAATTTCAAAGAATTTTAATTATTCTGGAGGAATTGCTATTACTAAGTAAAATTGAGAGTTTCTGATTGCATGATACTACGTAATAATATCTTAGAGACTATGCTACATGTTTAAAATAGTAAAAATTAGTGGGAATAATATACGGAGATAGGGGAGAGTGTCGGAATGGAAATGTATGTGCGTATTGCTGAAGCAGTTAAATATATTCAGTTATTATCCACATGTGCATTAGTAATTATTCGATTGTGCAGTATAATGGGAAAAGTTGTAGTTTAGTTTTCCTAGTAAGTTGGGCTTAAAATTATTGCTTTGTGTGTAATTGGTCCTGTGGGAGCAATTGAAGCTCAAGAATTTCAACATTACATCCATACATTTGTGACCACAAAGTGTCTAACAAAAGATCCCAATTTGGATGCATGCGAAGCATTGCCTTTGCACTCTTATCTTTAAAATTTAAAGTGTAATACACGATATACTTAGACCTAGAGCAACTCACACAGTGCAGGACGAACTCATTCTTGAGAACAATTTAATAGCTCAAGCATAATACAATAAATACACAATTTATTTTACTATCTAAGCTCCCTACTTGGTATTCATGCTATATTTACAATTGCTAACTTGTAACAATAATACTGCACGCATTAGGTATATTATACATACAAATGCATTATTATTATTATGTAATATTATCCTACATACATTATGGTGCTACTGTACTTTTCCAATTATAAGTTGAGCTACTTGATTGAATTAAATGCTGCATTAGAAATGCAATGCACATACGTGCACTAAGTGATGACATAATCACATAGGGCTTAAAACATAAGTATCTCTCTGCCAGACAGATTTGCAGCATAATATTTATTATTGGATTGCACAAGATTATTAACTAAACGTAATAACTATTAATCCTAATCTTCTCTAATGCGTTAACTAATTCTGTGTATGTCTAAATTATTTTTGTCTAGACACTTTGTTCTTATTGCAGCACATTGCCTACTACTTGTCTCACTTTGCACTTACACTTTAATCTAAGTCGCAAATCTAAACCAGCTTCCTAATTATTATTTTGAAGGTCTACTGTTATTTGTATCTCAAATTCCACTATTCATTCTCGTGCATCTAATAAATTTTTATTGTCGCTCCCAAATATTTCTCTGAACATTGCGAGATAACACTAATTTGCAAAAAACGTTGGTTGCTGTTCTCTCATTGGTAATGTTTAGATTTTCTCATGCTCCAATTAATTATTAAAATTATATAGAACAATGGAGATAATATTTCAGTAAGCCACTAAGAGGTTAGTACATATATAATTATCGCCGATCGTTATCAGTATATTATGATTCTAGCAGCGTCTTGGATTATGTCGCACATCACTGAATGAAGTCTTATACCTATTCTAAATATGAATATGTATATAAAATACTTGGAGGAAAATGTTTGTTCAGGCCTATTGGGAATTTATCTGGAAAAGCTTGGATTATAACCTGACATAATATAATACGTATATAGTACGGGTTCTCGGGTAACGATGACTAATCTCGACTATCATATTGCATCAATGCATGCATCAATGCATCAATTTCTCTTCGGCGAATTTTGAATAACTCTTGGAATACTTAACTGAAAAATATGAAATTAGTATGATAAAAAAGATGGAATTCGTCTGAACATTTTGTAT
>JABASH010001844.1:0-23419 GCA_019776445.1 Tomocerus maximus | reverse complement strand
TTGGCCAGTGCCAGAGAAGGAGAAACCCTGAGCTGAGTTGAAAGCTGTACGGAATTTGAATTGTGCGGTTGAAAGAAAGGAGGTATGGACTTTCAGACTGTCTACTATGACGGAAAGAAAACATCACAACCAAATAAAACCAGTCCGAAACGAGTTTGTTAAATCTCCATGCATTTCTCCCACTGCAAACACTATTTAATTTTGAAAACTATAGGGCCTTTTGGGGAAAAGGGGCCATGATAGCCCCTCAGAAAATATGTGGTTCATGTTTTAAAAATATGACAACTTTTTATTCCCCACGGGGGATGTGCTATCGCTGTTCTACGCATCGACCAGGCAGCCTTAATATGGTGTTGTTACGTTGTGCCTATTTTACCAGCTACACTTTCAATGACATATTATCCCTAAACTCGGGTTCTTCAATCGCTTTACCCAACTGATTTTGAAAGACATAGAAATCATGCTCTTTGTCAACATATGTGGAAAGGTCATAAGACTGGAAGTTCTTTCCAAGGTCATTCCAGAAAAATGGACCAATGTACAAAATGACGCCTTTTAATTCCATCATAAGCGGAATAAAATTGTCAATCGGTTCTCTACCCCATGTGAAAACCAATATCTTTATCTTAATTTGGGACAATATCCTTTTAGCATCATCCAGAGCACAATCTCCTAGTACCAGAGTGTCTACATGAATATTTCCCCCCTCCAGTTGTTGGTAACCACACATTTTCAATCTTTTGACACCCTTTGGGATCCAATTTAGATCGAGTGTTTTTGTTTCAGGAGTATATGGAGTATCATAAATATCTAGGTCAACTAAATTGTAGCATTTGGCGAAATGTGTCAGTGTTTGTAAATTGCTGATTTTCAACGTTAGGACGTTTAAATTAGGAAAACTTACTAGTTCAGAACATTCAACTACAGTTTCTAACGTCAGTTGTTCCAAGTTCCTAGGAAGAGC
This sequence comes from Tomocerus maximus, assembly GCA_019776445.1. Taxonomy (NCBI): domain Eukaryota; kingdom Metazoa; phylum Arthropoda; class Collembola; order Entomobryomorpha; family Tomoceridae; genus Tomocerus; species Tomocerus maximus. Next base: position 22,455 of record JABASH010001844.1, on the reverse strand, counting down.
AACCAAGTCAACAGTTGCGTGCAGAACTTCTAATTTCTTAATTTTTATGATAGTTTTCCCATCCAGTGGATTATTTTCCACACAAAATCTATCAATAGAGCAAGTTGATGTTCCCCAATTGACAATTTTAGTTTTTCCACTTAAAATAAGTTCATTGGCTTCAAATTCTTCACCTAGATCTAATATCAGGGTTGTTGAAGGAGGAAAGGGAGAGGTCCCTAATTTTATGTCAGTGGTCCGGTGAAAGTTTATAAAATTGTTGACCAGGAACTCTTTAAGGTATATTCCATCTTTGATAATGTTCACGTTGCTCATATCTAATTTAATCGGAGAGATTATTGGGCCACCGTCTTCAATAACTACGTTGCAATTTTGTAACGTCAATTCTGTAATCCAACTAAGGTGGTGTACAGGAACGAGGAGTCTTGTTGAATCATGAAATAGACCACCATATACTTTAATCGTCAATATATTGACTTTCAAATTCTCAATCCACGACAGGATATTGAAGCCTTTCACCTTCTCACCGTTGCTATCAACCAACCTTATGTCTCCGATTTCCAATTTGTTTATGCTTTTCTGCTTTTGAAAAAAGCTTGCCAGTTCAGACACGGAATAGTCGCCTCCCCTTCTCAAGTAAAACGCATTAAACAGAGCTGCTCTTAAGTTGGAGAATGTTTCAAAAAATTCTCTTGGACAGCGGGATATCATACGACCCTTGTCATAGTAATGATGGGAAGGATCCAATACAACTTTGGCGCGTTTCCTAATTAAGGGCTCTGCTTCAGCATTCCACATATGATTTACTGATCGGCATGATTTTAAATCCTTGAGTGTAAGGTATCCATAAAGACATCTAACGACCTATTATTAGAAATATTTAGTAATTAGTACGGATTTGAAATCTAACAGAAACCTCGCCCGAGTAAAGAAACCCATTTTTACAAAAAAGTTCCTACGAAACATCCCAGCATAATGTCATTTTCCTTCAGAAGTTAGAAAATGCCCGATAAACTTTATTGGACTGTACAAATTATTAAAAATCCGAAACGTATTTTGATTTTTAATGAAAGTTTTGAGTTTTTGACTTTCAAAAGGAGAAAAAGCAACGGGATTATTGTTAACGAGTTTAGAGCTAAATCAATAGAGTTCGTCACGGATATTGGGTGAATGTATTGCATAAGCTAGCCCTAGACCTCGTTACTCGGGGGAGCTTGAAAACCTGCGAAATCAGGACGGACATCTACATACACAGTTTTAATATATTTTATTTTATATTTTATTAGTACTGTATTAATCTGCATAGGATTGTCATTCCTACTTCTTGATTGTGATCCAATTGCTGGAACCTCCTTCTCCTAAAATAAAAAAAAAGATTTACCTAAATCAAATCTGAAATAGAATCAAATCATAGCTTTATTTGCCAAACTGCATCATACATACCCAAACAAGATACACTTAAAAGCGCGAACGAATTTATTCCTAATCCCCACTGATTTAATGTAATAAAAATAATAAAAATAACAAAAATATATGGTGATGTATAAATACTTACGGTAGCTATTTTTTCCCGTTTAGCAGTACCAGACATTATTGAGACAAGATAGAACAGCGATCAAGCATCCAATCAAAATAATATTGTCAACTGTTTGTAATTCTAAGTTTTCAAACTGGGATTCAGGGAGTTACTTTGAAATTGATCGAAGTTAGGAAGAAATAAGGCCTGACAGCACTAAATTATTATTATTTATTAGGTTGTCAATTTATATAGCATTTGACATAAAACGTGATAACTAGAGTTGAGAGTTGGATGGATTGGAAGTTGTTCTACGGACTAGTACGGACGGAGCCAAAAGGAAGAAATTCAATTCACTTGAATTCACACTACACAAGAATCAATATGCATAAAAATATTCCGAGGTTGTGGAGCAGTAAATTTTAGTAAATGGCAGAGCAGACATACTTATAGTACTCTGTATTTGAAACTTTTCGTAGTTACTCGAAAATATTCAAAACTATTAGAGATGATTCGAAAATATGGTAATCAACTCAAAAAGATTTGGATGATCCCCAACTATTTGAACAAGTGGTCAAAAATTTTCTAATGCATTCAAAAGTCATTGCTATTAGCTTTGATTTCCAGTCTTTTTTGAGACTATCAAAATGTTCAGTGCAATCGCCACCTTTTGTAGCTATATATTTTACTAAGATAGGATGAATTGTATTGTTTTGCAGCCAATTTGGTTTAGATTTTGATCGACGGAATGATGTACGAAGAGAAGTTATTACTTTAATCATTGTTCGTCGATGTAATTCTACATTATAGTCTAAATTGTACTGTTAAGTACTTACGCTTTTTGCTTGAAGTTTGAAAACTAACATCAACGTTTTTCCGACCACTGACCAAACGAACCAAAATGTGACATCCATCCACTGTCCACTAAAACGTATTTTTTGGGGACGCGAATGTACCAGTGATCCACCCATAGACAATAGATATACACCCATTCAAAGCACGGATCTAGACCTCGGACCTATAAGTCTTAGCTTAGCCTTGTCAAGATATAGGCCCGGCTGTCGTGTTGTAAGTCCGAGATCTATAATATCAGTTGAAATCTTAATTTCGGTTGTGGTTTTACTCAGATTATGATTGGAGATATTTCAATGTAAATTTTCAAAGTCAAAACATTGCATTAACCATCCTTATAACAAATTTTAAAGGAAATAACGCATTAACATTAACATCGGAAGGGCATTGAGTGCACCCAATTAGCTATAAGCTTCACTCTGTGCCTGGGCTATCAACTTTGCTGATGTTGACGTGTTGCTGGGAGCCTAGTAAAGTAGGATATTATTTTGTAATGCTTGCCAACGAAGCACTTAATTTTGATGTCGCAGTATTTTGTCGCGTACTAATGGTGAACATTATAACAACAATGCTTTCAACAACATCTTCGTCTTCACGTAGTGCATCCTTTGGTCCTTAATATACTCAGTTCTCTGCGTGTCGCGTCATCGTGTCATACCCATGCCCTGCCATCCGCAGTTTTGATTGAGTCTTGAAGCCATGGAAATAACAGCATTACGCTACGTAGAAATGAAACTGATGCATAGTTTGATATCCTGCAGATTCAATAGGAAAATGTAGATTAATAAAAAAAATACTTAACTACTGATACAGACGGGCCTGAGAAAAGTTTTCTTCCCGGGACCGGGCAGCAGCTTCCTTCCCGGGACCGGGAAGAAAAGCTTCCTTCCCGGGCAGGTACACCTTCCTTCCCGGGCAGCTACCTTCCTTCCCGGGACCTATTGGTCCCGGGAAGACAGGTCCTTCCTTCCCGGGACCATAGGTCTCATGGTCCCACATTTTTCTCAGGCCCGGATTCAGATAATTCAATACATGAGCTGGACTCTGGGACTGGCCGCGGCCACCTATATGAGCTATGACGATGACCTATTGACCAACAGTGAACTGCTTATTGTCGACGCAATCGGAAAAAATTATGACATGCTTTTATTAAATACACAACATGAATAGTGTGTCGAATCGAAAGATATTCAAATAAATCATTGTAAAACGCAAGTTAAAACAAAAAATGCTATATTTTTTTAATTTAACATGACGAAACAGATTTGAACTAATTTACGTGAATTGCGATAAACAACTATTTGCATTTAAACGTCAAGGAATTAAAGTACTGTAATACTAATAGTGAAAAGGTTTAGTTGTAACAAATGGGTTGTATAGTGCTACTAGTGATGACAGTTTTGCTGTGCTGTGCTAAACAATTTCCAAAATATGCCAATAACTTTTGACGGATGTTATTATATTATGGAACATTATATTATTGAAAAAGCATCAAGTTTTGATATTTGACTTTCTCCTGAAGGACGGGAAAGACAAAGTAAGCGCCATATTATGAATATGCAAGTTATTTCCTTGAAATTGGTACTCCCTGCCCTACATCATGCAGTAAACCAACTTGAGTACTTTGACCTTTAACCTTCCTGAGGGGTCCGTATTCATTTCATTTTGCTCCTCCTAACAGAATTTTGAAAAAAGAATTGGATCAATGAAAAGTGATATTTTTCAAAATTATTTAACGACAGCTGATATTATTAGTTTTTAAACAATAAGAATTGATCTGTAAGACTTTAACTTCATTTTTGGCAAATGTTTCATTAAAATCGATAAAGCATTTTTGTTTTTTATTTACATATTAGTATCAAATAATATCTGTCTTACTATTTTTGGTAGGTTATACAGTACCCTTGCATACCACAAGCTTCAAATAGCTATCCTGAATACCTTAAGAAATTCGATGAGTTAGCAGTTCCACTACTTTGTCAAACCTGCTTTAGAATGTCAATATAATATCTGTGTCCCAGTTTATTCATGGTATTATGGCTGAAGGAAATAAATATGCCTTATGATGAAAGAATGAGGACATGTTAATTTCCCTGTTTCAATGGACGAAATAATGGGTCGAAAATATGTAATTTAATTGAATTCACAAGAAAGAAGAAATTATAACATACTAGTTGATAAAGAAAATTAAAATAGAAATGTTACTGCCCAAGATGGCAATCAGTTTTTATACAGTACATAATGGTTAACATAGATTTTAATGCTCATGGCACAACCACATTAAATTCGATTACTCATACACACCAAAACTCTAAGCCTTAAAAATATTCGTAGTTAGAGTACAAAAGTTAGAAATTTTATCATACATCTCTTTACATCTGACAGTTCAAGTCGGGCAAAATAAGTAAAAATACCTGTGGGTACGATAGGAATCGTTAAAAATATTTGATATTGTACATTTATAAATCCTTTTGGAAGGCTAAAATCAGTCAATCCCACTTTATATCACTAGAAAATAACTTGTAAATAAAAGTGCTGTTCCAACACTTTCGGATGTCAATAAAAGTCAGCCTCTTGAATCTAACCAATTTCATTTGCAGAGCTTTGTTTATCAACAAGTTCAAGCCCAGTCTCAAAGAAATCAGTACGTAAGGGAGGCTTTAATTGTCATAATTTATATATATCTATATATACATATATATAAATGCATATATTATAATTTTCTAGTAGCGGAAAATAGCCTTTAAATGTTTCCTATTGGAAGCTTGAATATTTGTCAGATTTGTATGATAAAATAAGCAACCCCGCACTCTTACTACGATTATTTCTAAGGATTAGCACAATGCAACAACACATCCCTACAGACCGCACATTTGAGTCAAATTTTTTTTTAAATTAATTTTTGAATATGCAAATTAATCATATCATGTCGGCCATCAGCAAAATGGAGTGATCTAGTAGTCACGATGGTGATCAAAATCGTACAATAATTACATAAAGGTAAAGTCAATTCACATTTTTGTTCGGGTTTTAAGTAGAGCATTAATAGCTCTTTGATAATTACGTATCCATAACTAATTTAAGATCTTAATTATAATTTCATATAAAAGGTATATTAATGAAGCGTTGAGAGATAAGATTCAGAAAATTAACGTCCTAATTAATAAGATAGTAAAAAAGGCAAATTTAACCCGCCTTCTAATTTAATTTTGCTCTCCATACACTGTTAACAGTCGCTTTAATTTCAATAATGTTGCCTTCTTAATCATTTAATGAATATAATATATTTGGTAAATAAAACCTACAGTACTTATGTAAAAAGGATGCTATTTTCCCTAACAAAAGGCACTATATACTTACTCCCTTTAAATTAATCGACAAAACACAAAAACCCCCATCAGAAACAAAACTAAACACGTACAAGTTTCAATGAAATGCAAATTTTTATATTTGTAAATTTATAAAAAACAACTCTCAAAAATGGATTTCATTTCAAAAAATTGTGTCTAATAAATAAATGATTTAACCGTTTCAATCACAAGATATTGTTGTTACTATTACTATTATGTTTACATGTAATGTTTTGCTTAGAAATGATGACATGGCAAGAATTAGGAAAAATGTTGGTAGGAGCATTAACACAAACAGTATTACATTTTGTCGTCTATTTAAGAAAGCAACATTTATGTTTACGATCATTTAATTTGGTAGTTGAATAGGGCATCGCGAGGAGAAAACTGCTCGAAAGCATCGCGCCGAGAGTAAATTATCTTTCTGAGGGCGGATTAAATATATCCCGTAAAAGTTTCGCGAACAGAAAAAAATGACATTACAATAAGCTTCAGGCCTTCAACATTTATCCTGGAACAAGAACAAATTATTAGTAGCAGCGACAGCTATAATATTTTCCTTAGGATGCCACGCAGTATGTAAAATTTTCTTGGAGAAATCCAGACAGTCAACTCCAATTTCATCTTTTTTCCTTTTGGGAGTCGTTCCAACCTAATATGTTTTAAAATTGCATTTCAATAATTGGCTAATAAATATATACATAGGTACTATCGCTTATATTTAAAATATTACAGCACAAAAACTTACTTTGCGAGGTTTGAGAACCGTTTTAGGTTTGGCAACATCTCTGGAGGCTTCCAGTGTGTATTCTTTTTTGAGGTTTCTGTCGAACATTCGGAAGAAATTGTTATACGACCCAGTCATTATGGCTGTGTCAGTGCCGTTCCAGCAGCACTCAAATTTGTCGAAAATGCAGTCATTTTCATACAGTGAACACAGCTTTGAACGGAGATACTCATGGACCTGTACAATATTTAATAAATATAAAATTTTGCAAATAAAAACCACATTTTAGTAGAAACAAGTCTTCTCACAGCTAAAATAACTTACAGGATAACACTCAATAGGTCTTGTTTCCATATGCAGATCCCATACTTTAATTGACAAGTAGTCTCTAGAGACCATATATCGTCCTGAGTATGAAAATTTAACATCAGATATACTTGAAATTATTTCCGAGAAAAAACTTCGATTTGTAGGATCTTCAGGTTCATCAAATACTGTGTAATTGCATAAATGAATCGATTAACGAATAATGTCACACATTAACTTAATTGTGGCTTCATTTTTAGTATTTATCAGGTCATATTACATTTAGTGTGCCGATCGCACAAGGCAGCTGCTCGCATATCGCAGAGTCGAATGGTACCCTTGCTACTACTATACACGAATAGATTACAGCTCGTTGGGTGGAACTCAGAAGCCGTTATTACTTCAGTCAACTCTTCCATATTGGTTGGCTTTATATCTACAATATCTGATGATGAAAAGTAAAGACAATTGATTAATTAAAATAGACTTAATATGATCAGGAACGTTTCATTAAATAATTCTATGACATACTAAAACTTTGATCGGTGATCTCTAAATTCCACAAGTTAATACGGAGGTCATCCGCTGATAGGTACGTTTCTTGGTCGGAGTTGACACTGATTGAGTTGATGTGGTACGTATGGGCATTAGCAAATACTCTACGTAAAGATGCTTCAACTGTCAGTTGTGAATGTGAGACCCTTGGTACCTATTGCAAGTTTCATTTTATTTCTCACAAAATATTGCTCATGAAGTTGCTCATTATCAACAAACAGATTTAACAATAATTATATACTGCAAGCCGGTAAATGCATTCACCTGGAGAGTAGTAATCGATGTCGGATCTCGAAAAGCTCCACAATCTTCCTTGAGGTTGAAGTTATCCACCTTCCATGTTTTTTCAGCTACTTTCCATAACTTAATGGTTTTGTCTACAAAGAAAATAACACAACAGCCAATTAATCAACTGAACAAATGCGAATACAAATTATGATCAGGAAATTTACTAATTTACTTCCAAAATTCCATTAAAAATAGTCAAGCCTTTTCTAGTCACTAGATATTTCGGTTAAGCATTACAATACCAACAGTAATAAAGGCCTTACCACATTTCTTTGAAATAAGAGGAGAATATCAATAAAAATGGTTATGATTGCGACAATTGCGAGTTAAGATGTATTGTTTAAAACATCTAAACTAAGCTTTGGGATATAAAAGATATTCAATAATACCATAAGTAAAACGCAAACATGGATTATATTTACGTACCATTTGTCGAAAGCAAAAAGTGAGCTGGATTTTTTCTCCTCAACCATCTTATTTTGTTAATTTTTTCTTCAATTTCCAAACTCTTCAGGTAATCAAATTCTGGCTCGTGGCTTTGAAATGTGCTGTACACATTGTACTCTCCTCGTTTTGGAATGCAGTTTTTAGACTGAAAAGACAAATTTTATGATTAATAGACTCAATGATTGACGGACACAAAATTTACTATCATAAAGATATTATTTCAAATACAGGAAAAAATGTTTAAACTTACGATAGCATCTCTCTGAAAAATTACTACGCGTCCGCCTTTGTCTCCAGTGGCAAGAAATTCTCCGTCATCATTAAACTCGACACAGGAAATGATGTCCGCTGCTCAAAATTTAAATCATATTATGCCTTAACATGTTGATATATGAGCACTTGCAATTTCCTAAAAGCGTGATTAATTCGGTTATTTTCAAATGAAAATGGGCTGTAGAATTTCCGTATCCCATTCAATCTGGTAACCCATTTTACTATCAAAATGAAAACTTCTTCTGGACTTTTCCTATATTTATTTTGTTTACATTAGATTCGTTGCTTTCTGACTCCAATATACCTGATGCAATCATAGGCAACGAAATTGATCAGAATTAAGGTTCCAATTTATCTCACAGGATCGGGGAATTCACGTTTTTTGACGATTAGTTTAATTCCTATAGGACTTACAAATCTAGCGGTTGTTAATTACCTAAGAGTTCCTGCACTTGGACCACTCCATGATATATTTTATTGGGCGTGAAATATAAAATATCGGTTGGATAAAGATCTAGTGTGGTAGTTACCTTCTGTGACGTCGTCGTCCAGAGCTCCTTTGACCTGTGAGAAACACCACTGGATCTCTCCGTTGCCTGCGTTAAAGAAGAAAGACATGGCATCTTCCAGGTGTAACGATTGAAAGTGTATATTGGCAGTCCCACAACCACATGTTGATTATCCCAAAAGAAAAAGCCGCAATGCAAGACAAACCAATTCAAGCTTATCCATTAACATGAAGAATTAAAATCCCCGATAATTCAGGCAGAGTTCCCATTTAAACATATTATAGCTTCCTTAAAGAGAGTTGATAGTGCCAAGGACAAGAAAAGAGACAAGCCAGACTCACAATGATATCTATTTCAGATTAAGTATCCTTATTACACATTGCATGCTTCTTACACGTCTCGACAATAATTGTTATCCTCCAAATATCCTAAATTCATTTTACCTGGCATATGTATGCCAACGAAGGAGCAATATTTATTTGAATGTCAGTCGTGTTAATTCAAAAACAATATACAATTAAAACGATAATGAAAAGAAAAAGACTGATGTACTAAGTGCTAATCAATCAGCATATACAAATCACTACTGTCTACTGTGAAAAAAGAGCGCTGAGTCAAAGCACTCTTTAACTACAAACAATGGCAAGATTGCAAGTTGCAGTTGCATTGCAGTTATTTATCTATCATCTACTGTCTACAAGTCTAGGAATAATAAAAAATAAAAGCAACGGATGACAAATGATTGGTTTGCTCCTTGCACTGGGCTATTTTTAATGTATATTCCTTACAAAATTCGTACTCCTGTGAAGACGTCTCAGAACTGGACCCATCGTTGTTGACTAACAGCATTTTTAGGTGATCACCTGAAATTTGCACCTCCTATTTTAGATTTATTGGAAAATGGTTTTTTGACTGAAATAGGGGCAATACTGTCGATTCGGTTAATATGTAACTCGGAGATATAAATGAGATATGTTTGATTTGATCACATTAAACTCAAAATACACTGTGAAGTACAATACGCCAATCACATTCTACTCGCTCAGTTATTTCCACTGCCTATTTTTACGGTACAAATGCTATTTGACAAGGATTTGAACTTTCGTGGGCTAATTCAGTCGCCAACTAAATACTTTCACAAACCCACCACAGGCACCACTCCAACGAACTCTTTCATTCCTACGGCGGGCATGGAATTCAATGGAGCCAAAACAGGGAAGAAGGGACTAGCTAGCTCAGTTTGCCGTTTAACAGCCACAGATTACAGCATTATGCTCCGAGTACATAGACACGTTTCTGAGTTACCCCAATTCACACGAATACCATATAAAGGTATTACGAACCTCCAGAATACCTTTACATGTTATTCTTTAAAATTGGGCCACATCAGAAACTATCTGGGAAGATCCTATGCTGGCTGGCCAACTATAATGCAATATTATGCAGACGTCTTCGGAGATAGAGTAAAGATTGTATAATATTATATAACACTACTATATAAGATTCATATTAACATTAAATAAACGTGTGTATAGAGAACAACATATATTTAGGTGGATTACAATGACATGGTACAGTGTACTGTACATTAATGCAGTACATTGTAGTGTACTCTCTGTTCAGTATACGTACAACAATTACAAAATTATTACAACGTACTGCACTATTTTAATTCGTAAAATGCGATGGGCCATAAATAAAAAAAATTGATATAAAATGAATATTTTGAAAAAAATAATAAGCACAGGGAAAGCATAATGTTAACGGTTAAAGTTGTAGGCGACCTTCTGTTCAATTCATACTTTCATACCCCTTTGACCTTAGTTGGCCCATTTGAAGGTATTGCAGATGTTTTCCCAAAAATTGCACTCTGTAACCCCCTGCATTATATTCTCGCATTATGCACATGGTTGTATTAATTCAATAGTTGGCCCTTTTCTATTGAATCGAGTAGTACGATAAATGAACTGGTATGGTACTGGAGTTAAAATCTATCATATAATAGAGCCAAGGCATTCATTATTATTATACTTAATTAATGAAGTCCACAGGCGGACAATATGCAAAACAAGATATAAAATCTTGAAGAACCTTATTAATTGACGAATTTCTTATGTAGCTTAATTTGTGAAAGATAACATTAAAAATGGGCTGCATAAGAAATTCATTAATTATTACCTATTCAAATGCGCCTAGGTTTTGAAGTTTAGTAAATTTAGAATGGGAATTATTTGCCATTCTTGTTCAGAATAGGGCTATCACCTCTCAGGATTTTATCTGCCCTCCCAAACCTGACTTTCACCACCCAATCCTGAAATAGTTTGCACGAAGAACCATAATCTTGACTGGGGGGAGAAAGTTCTATTTTAAACTCTGAAAGGGAGATCTTGCGCTTTTACCCATTAAAAACCCGACAGATATGAAAAACAGATGAGATCGAATTAGCCGTCACTCATTCGGGATACCCTAAATCCTATTACTTTCTCTTTATAAATATCAGGACTAGAAAAATCTGACTAAGGTGTCAAAATCCCTATTACAACTGCCATCGTTTGGCACATCTCCAGATTAAAGGATTTACTTTTGTATTAAACACAATTTATAATTGCAATGGAAAAGTCGTCTAATAAAGTCAATTTTAATTGAAATTAACTCAACTCTTACAGGCCTCAATTTCTCAAAATATTCAAAACCGGTTCTAAAACTGAATTTCGTAATGTACATGATTTTTAATTCTGAATCTGAATTTCATTTATTTGTATTTTGCAATTTTTTTTAAAAATAAATGCTTTGATGCAATGAAATTTTGTTAGCCTTTAAGTTGGTTAAAGTTGGTTTAAGTTGGTTGAAAGTTGGAATTTAAAGTCTCGATAATGATTTCCAATTAAGACTAGAACTGGGAAGGGCTACATGCTAATTGTGATTTATTCGTATCTATTATGTATTATACTTAATTTAGATGTTTTAAAAATTGGTCCTGGCTGGCCTCCATATGAATGCATGTACGTAAGCATACTTTGTGATTCTAGTTACATGCACAATTTACATAATTAATTCATGGTGGCAACATGCTCATAATATCAGAATTGTCAGTCGCCAAAATAAATAAATGGGTGCTACGTGTTCCATACTATAAAAATGTACCTAACATAAAATAATTTTTCTGCCGTTGCTGTTCATTCCTGATTAGGTTAACAAAAAGGTATAAAAAATTATGGAAAAATATGTACATTGTTTCATGCGCGCATTGTACTTTACATTTGTAGTTCATTATCCGTAATTTGTAGAGAAACTATGAACCATTATGAGAAATATTTTACGTTCAATGTTTAAATTAAAAAAGCTTCTTTCCAAGCTCCGCTCTGGCAAAAGCAAAACCAAACTTACTTTTTCGCTAGGATGTACTCTTTTGCGAAATTCAAATGAAACATAAAGTTTAACAGACCTCATTTAATTTTTTCCAAAAATTAAAAAACGCTGTACGCTTTATAGTATTTGTATATACAACTATTAATTTACCTCTGTCCATGGTTAATCATGCTTAAATATATAGAAATGCCTTCCAATAGCATTTATTGTTAGTTATAGAAGTGTTGTGTAACGTAAAATTATTATGTTTTAAATAAATAAATAGCAACGCATTGCGTATGTTTAAAAAGTGGAAATTGCTAATTTAGTAAATGACTTACCGGCCATTTCTACAGTGCACACCGACTCAATTTGTATTTTCAAACACAAAGGCAAACTTGGCAGACCCTTATCAAAATCAGTCGGCAGCAAACAGATGAAGGCTCAAATGCGCTTTGGACTGTTTGGCTTTCGTTTTTTCAATTTAATCGGAGTGTCTAAGTAGAAAACAAACAGGATTGAGTAGGCATCAGAAATATATTTACAAAAGAAGCCTGTATTTGCTCAAAAAGATTTAGAATCTAATTCTATTAGAGTAAAATTAGACAACTTTTGAGTGCCGTGGAACGATATTTCATTTTTAGTTCAATTATAAAACTAATAAAATTAATTTTAAATTATCTATAATTACTAATTACCATACCTTATGAATTAAAGGAAGGTCAGTAGTGTTGGCGAAGTACGTATAGGACAGTACAGATGAGATCCAACACTCAGTATTCCAGCAGGTATTGTCAAAAACAGTCACTATTGATCTGTTCAAAACAAAGCTTTTATTAATGTACATATAGTTAGCAACTAAAGTTATTAATGTTATTGCAGGATTATTTCGGGAAGATATCCAAGGTTAAAAATAGTTATGTTCTACAGATTTGTATTCCATTCCCGAAATGGTGGGCAATGGCAATAGTGGGCAAGTGGGCATTGAAGTTTATGCAGTATCATTTATAATACAATTAATTTTTGTTAAGTAGGACAATTATTTTATGATAAGCAAGCATACATAGTTTATTTCGAACAAACAATGAAAACGTGTTTTTCATTTGGAAATTATTTTATGGTAATAGGTCTGGTTTAAAAACGAGCCACACTTTGAAATAATATACATTTATTTTTGTATTTAAACTCAGCTAGAAGCTTCTTAATTTGAAACAAATCAATTAACGCTTGCAGAGTTACGAGTTTGGGGAAGAACGGCTGGAATTTAACATAGAAAAGGGATTTCCCAAAGTAGTACTAACTTTTAACACAGAGGAGATAATTTAATTGCCATATCTAAGCGACAAAAAGTTGCCCTGTTTAATAACGTTTCCAGATATGTGCACTACGATCTTCTACGATTCATAAAACGGAAGTTATAAAGATTTTCGGAAGACCACTTTTTTGCCAATTGTTTGGTAATTCTCTGCTTATTCTATGTTAAACTCCCGTCGTTCTTCCCCAAACTCGTAACTCCGAAAGCGTTAATTGCATAAACTTCCACAAAAATTAATTTCGTCTCGTCGATAAAAAATTTTCTAATAGTATAAATAATACTTATACTTTCTGTGCCAACAATTTGCGCTAAAAGTGCACTGTGCAGTGAGCACAATATTCGATTTTTGGGTGACTAAAGATGGAGAGTAAAAAAACCTCACAAAAAAGAAGTAATCTTTCCATTTCACATGCTTCATGCTGGTTATATTACTGATAAGAGAAATGTTTAAACATCAGTTATGTTATATTGATTCATTTACCCATCGACGACTTCATAATATAATATTGATTATCGTATTAGATCCACTAGACACGCAAAAGCAAAATAAAATGATCCTCTTCGTCACTCGGACAGCTGTCTTCTGCAAAATGTTATAGTTTATGATGAAATGGCGTGCATTTTTATTGATATAAATATTTAAATAATCAATAGCACTACAATTACTACTCACTCTCACAATTCACTAGATTCTTAATTGTATGTTCATTAGGACACAATTCGATGGGACGTCTTGCTTCGTTGAATAACAAAAGATTTTTTGAATTCTTTTATAGGCACTAACAAAAATAATATTTATTGCGATGTAATCTGCATCATTCCTTTAACATCCAATTCTCACTTCCGTGTCACATTGACCTTTCTATCTGTTCAGCACATCAAAAGCAGCACAATAATTTCATAAAATAGCACTGGCGTCGAAACAAGAATTGTCTGTAATATTAGTTTAGGTAGCGGTTGAAGTTGAACCTAAAATGCCAAAATGAATATCGATTAGGTAACTAAATAACAAAAACTCAATTATCGTTTTGTTTATCAAATAATAAACAAAATAAATTATATTTAGGTCCCTAAAATTCCTGTACTGCTCCATATCTTAGTGGTATGTAGTAAATACAAAATTTAACCAACTACCTACTGAAATTTGGTTGACTTAGTAATAAGTAAGTACAAAAATATATAAATTATTACTTATTTCAATGAAATGAACAACACTGTCAGAATATATTGTTTAATTATATTTTGTGGAATTTTTGCTAACCTACACCAACATTTAACATCAAGGCCATAACATAATGATTACTACTTACAAAAAGTGCTAAAAATCCCTACTAATCTAATTATCTGTATACTAATGAACATTCGACTTCGATTTGACAATTAATATCAAATCCCCTTGGAAAGATTTTTTTGAAGTCAAAAGTCACAGTTTACAAATTAGATGTAAAACAGAAACGAATGGAATAAAATAATTACACCGAAATTGCATAATATTTTTAAAACTATCGCACAATTAAAACAGTCAGTCCCTTAACAAAAATTTGAAAAATCTCAATGGAGCAAAGGAATGTACAAGAAATACAAAATGGTACATTTACTTGTATTCTGCCATCACATGATAATGATCCAAAATGATAGATAAAAATTTGGATTTGAAAAACCACAAATCCGGGCACGGTAAGTTAATTGTCAAAGGATTGGCCCCTGGGAATTTCGAAAAATTGAAAGTAATAATAAAAGTTACAAATTACCATTCGCTGAAAGATTCCAATCAACCACTGCACTAGAATTGAATTGACTGTATGTGTATACTGGCTGGACTGTGTTCACATAAACATTAGCCAGTCGTTGCAGGTGTAGTAGAAGGCAGAAGATCTACCATACACCATCCAGCAATAACTTGAGAGATCTATTTATAATTTCTAGACAACTATTTCTGTACGATAATAATATTAACAGTCAAACAATCACAATCATCATAATTTTCGTAATTATGAATTACTGTACAGCACACTACATGACTACTACGGTTTACAAACAGAACAGTTTACTTACACTAACACAATTAGGGATGGTGCACACAAAATGTAGCTCACGTTTTTTCAATCTCCCTCCCTCAGTAACAACGCTCACATAAATGAATGAGGCTAAACTTTACTTTATCACTTTTTGATACACGCATTTCAATAGACTGTCCTAAGTTTTCCTAGGATGAGTTCCACAAATTCAAATGCAAAAGCCACAAGTATGGTTTCGAATGGGAAATGAAAGAAATGGAAAACTTCCCATTTACAAGTGGGAAACAAAAGGTGAATGGGAAAATTGAAATAGAAAAATCGTGTGGGAAATATAACCAAAGTCTGTGAGATGACGTCATTCATTTTCAACTATTTCCCAATTTTTGCCTACCATTTCCCATTATTTCCAATTGTCCATCAAAATTGGGTGGGAAATGGGAATATCCGAAACTATGGCTACTAGGGTGCTTAGCAAGTCTGGATTTACAAGTGCTTTTTGAAGACAAAATTATTATGACAGATCTACTGAAGCTTTTTGTTGCCAATAATGGGGCTACAGAGATGAATTGACAGAAAGATGGATTGCCATAAGAAAAAGACTATTTTTAGAAAAATAACCTTTCCATGTTTCCATGTGCCGTAGCAAGGTTCAGTTTGGTCAAGATGAGAGCATGGCCGAAACCAGAAAGACATTCAGAGGGGCTCAACTGTTGGACCAATTAAGAGTAAACAGTTTTGAAATTACTTCATTACTTTTAGCTAAACCCTGGAATTTTTGCAATTTTTTGCTTGTTGAAGCAAAAATTTCGAATTTTTCTCAGATTTCTTCAGTGCCCGAGTCTTGCTCTGATCCGGCTCTGGTCTAGAAGAAGACTTTGAAAAAGTGTAGTATTAAATATCTTTACCAAAGATATGTCTTTGTATCAGTCTTTTTCCTGGGTATTATCAGATCTTATTAGGTCAATTCACTGCAATGACTATTGACGCCATTCATATCATTAATAGAATTTTTGAAACATAAAACCTGTTCTAGATTCTATACGGTAAAAATAAACAAACTTTTCCTTACTTCTATCCTCAATGCCGTAAGGCGTCAACTCAACGAATGAAATTCACCGGCAGCAAATTCACCGACAATGAAACTCACCGACAAAGATTCTCAACGACACAAAACCTACCGACAGGATAAACTCAACGACAAGGTAAACTCAACGACAACGCAAACGCACCGACAAAATAAACTCAACCTCAATACAAACCCAACAACAATGCAATTTTTTTACAATGCAAACTCAATGATAAGCTGACTAATACCGAACCGACTGGAATTTCTCTATACCTCTAAGCTGTTGAGCAACTTTATTCTTACGTGATTGGTTGGAAACATACATGTGTCAATATGTATGTGTGCCTCGATAGAGTATAGTTTCCCCAGAGAAGATCCACCCCAAAAAAGTAGCCGAAAGAAGACACGTGTATGAACGTTCGACTACTTTGGGATTTTGGGATGGACCTTCTCTAGGAAAAACTGTAATCTATCAAGGCTTGTGAACAGGTTATATTTAATTGATTCGAAAAATAATTTTAAATTGCATATAATTTTGTTTCTCAATACCATTATTTTCAAACACTCAGGAGGTATAATCAGTCGGTATGAGTCAGTTTATCATTGAGTGTACATTGTCGCTAAATTTGCATTGTCGCTGAGTTTAGTGAGTTTACCTTGTCGTTGAGTTTACCCTGTCGGTGGGTTTTGTGTCGTTGAGAATCTTTGTCGGTGAGTTTCATTGTCGTTAAGATTCAGTCGGTGAATTTCATTCGTTGAGAAGACGTGGAACTTTCACCTTCAAATAAGTAATTGACTTTAGGCGTCAACTTTTGTTATGGCGTAATTAACGTCACAGGAATATACAAATCTTTTAAATAGAAATTCAGAAAAAAGCACCTTTAAAGATCAGATTTTCTAGAAAGAATAGCCGAGGGGGTATTACAGTGTTTTCTCATGCACTGACTGAGTTGCCACGTTGTATTTCCCCTCTCCCCTACAGGTCCCATAAGATATTTGCACCGTTCCTTACACACTATGCAGACTTTGCAGACTATGCAGCATATATACACAAATTTATTATCGCATATGCATAAGAGTGAGTAGTACAGTATAATGACCGAGTACAAGTATGGCTTTTACAATAATAAATATGTATAGACTATTCTGCAATATTCAGCATAGCCACAATATTACTAGTATATCAGCAGTGCCTAAAGTAGAAGTAATGTTATGATTATGGCCATGACCAAGCCTGTACTTTTATGATGATACAGAATACAGACTACAACAACAGTACTGAAGATACTACAGCAACACAACCGCAACATACGTGCAGGCGGCGGCATAAAAATAGCAAAATATACAATCCTCAAAGTCGATGAATGTACACGAACTCATCGACGTGCACAGAAATCGAAATTCATGCACACATTAAATAACTCGCCTGATTTTTAAGGTTTCAATTTCTCATTGCTAGTAGTTTTTGAAATTATTTTATGTAAAATATGGTTTTCAAAAACTTAGAGCAGGACAAGATTGCAGAAATCGCACAATAATTAGTTAATACTATGTATATGTACTATAATGTAGATATCAAGGGTATCACTATGCACTATAATTAATACAACTTATTGCGACACACAGCTAAAATCGGAAACCGTATAAGAAAACTTAATTTATATTAATTAGGTCCTGGTTTACTGATTGCGGTCGATTTATAAAGAGTTGTAAATGCATTTCAATAGCATCTTTTTAGGAAAGCATAGTCTGCTCAAGATTTCTTTCGTTTTATAAATTGTTATAAAATTATTTCCTTCGTGTGACACTTTTATCCCAAATCGGCGCAATCCGAAACTTTTGACATATATTTACTTCAATCGATCTTCCTATCCACGTCAATGTATTATTGTAATAATATCTTCAAAAGAGTAATATTATTGGTATAAGATTGTAAGAACTTATGCACGCAGTCTTACTGTAACTGTAAAAGTGATTATGCTAATAAAATTACAGAACAATCATTTCGTGCCACCCTGTCGTGTCTGTGAATTATTTCTATTAGTCAAACTTGGACCATGTGGGGTTTGATATAATTTAAAATTTCATATTACATTACATTAATAATATTATGCATGTGGTCTTGCTTGCTTTGTGCTTCTAGTAAAAACGTTTCATGATTGGCGGACAGGAGTTCACTATAAAGAGACAAGACAAGACATTGAGCGGGTGAATTGGAACTGTTAGTACTCGATATGAGGACACTTACTTACACGGGTACGCTTCATAATATGAGCAAATTTAAAACTTTTAGGAATAGACTCTCGGCATAGGGTGGGGGAAATGACACTTTTAAGGGTACACTCGAAATTGCGTGGCAAAATCTAAAAAAGGGTTTGAGTCGGCTAAACTTAAACTGTTAAGGGTGTGGGTTTGCTAAATTTAAACTTTTAAGGATTTGTAACGGGTAAATTTTGTTTTAATGATAAGAGCCAGGTAACTTTTAAAGCCTTTTTTATTTTTTGGTACTCAAGACAAGAGCCATGTTACGGCCTCGTCCGTAGGACGGTAATATTACTAGAAGGAATATTATGCGCTGCTAAGACGTCGTCACTATCATGCTGCTCACACAAAACGCATTGCTGTATGCTGAGGGCTGTTACTGTAGTATAGTGAAGAGTTTAGAGCTGTGCACTCTTTTAGTCCTAATTCTATCAAGAAATAAGATATTTATCTAACTCCCCCTTAGTACCATGTATGCAATTGCTTAGAGGCCAATAATACAGTACAATGCAAATATATGGATTCAATGTTTATGTAACTGAAAAATAATCTATGCAAAATTTTTCGCAAAGAGTGCATTATAGACATATTAATTTTAGGGACGACATAAGGGTCGAGTAAGAATATAATGATTTTTTCGTAATATCTGTTACCACAGCTAGGTGATCAGATTATGAACTTTATCATACCTCTACAAATAATTGATCTATCAATGTGCGTCATTTATGAAATTTATAAATCATATTACACACTGACTAGCTAGCATTGAAATTACTCTTGCCACAGTTTTGTATATCAAATAAGATCTTTATTTCATCCTGCAATATTTTTCATCCGATCCCTTGAGGTGTAGCAGGTGAGTCGTAGCGGTGTTGTACATGTATATATTTTATATGCATAGATAGATAATGATAAAAGGCATAAGGTTACCAATTGTCTCACCTTTGTGAGCGTGAAAGAAGAGATGACTCTATCTATGCTTCATTTTTAAAAGTCGAGGAGACGTCTTGAACTACAAAATCATTTTGGGATAAGTGAATCGTATGTCAATAATGTCTAACCTTTTAGATTTCTGTTATGTTTACTCTGCATAGTTTTGGTACCAATGCAATGGCCAACAAGCCAGCACTCAACTACACTCAATTCCTACGCGATTCTTGCCATTGCAAAGTAGTTTATTTTAAGAAGGTGGTCAGGCCGGTTGCTGACAATGAGTTAATGGCAGTGTTACCTAATATACCAATTTGCCCTCTACATGTTGCACTGTTATCGCCATGCGTTTGCGTAGGGCCGTGCTCAAGAGGAAAACAAGTCTCCTACCCACGAAATCTGAGAAAAGCCGAATTTTTTGCAGAAATAACCAAAAGTCGCAAAATGTTTTTGTCCCTGAATTATACATAACACTTTAGTAACACATTTTTGTGAAATTTATCCCTCACCGCCATTGTTTTCTGGGTACGACCCTGTGTAATCAACTTCATGAAAATGTTTTTAATATTATGCCTGATCTACGATTTTTTGTAAAGAAATCTGTGGACAACAATAAAAATGTTGGTATTCCGCACTTGCAATATATAAACTGTTAATGGCATTGTGGTATGACGTATGAACCTATGGGTCTTATTGTCTTATATCGTTGGCTTAAACTTATACATAAACAAAGCCGTACAAAATTTCAAAAATTTGATAAAATATATAACTTGCTAAATTTGAACAATAATTGTTTGCAATAGATTCTTCAAAAAATTAGCTTTTCTGCTTTCACACTTTCGCAGTGCCTTAATGTGGCAACAAATTAGGAATATAAAACTACATCGAGTTCAAATGATTTTTAGATTTCCCAATGCTTGGCCCTTTTAGAATTGGTCCGGTTAAATACTTTATTGAATATATGCTATCTGTAGTACCTGTGAAACGAAAATCATGTACTAAATTTAATATGGTAGCTACCTAATGTGTAAGACTCAATTTATATCCACATAACCGGTAATGGTACCCGAAGTTTTAAATAAACGATTGTAATTGTGATCCACTCTCATTTTCTATTGTTAGTAAGTACACAAATGCCTGTCCAGTTCTTATTCAGTATATGGGTAGTCATATTAAGACTTTTAAGACACACACTATTGCACCTTGCATCCTAAAATATTATTACTTCTTAGCTCTTCAAAGAGAGATTATTATTATTGAGCTACAGCGTTGCATCAATAAGAACAAACGACTTACAGAATATTCTTATTTTGTTAATTCTATTGCCTAAGTACTGTTCGAGTAAAATTGGCCGTGTGTGTTTGTGATGATAAGAATAAGGATAAGAAACAGGTACGATGAGTCCTTCGTTTAGAAAGGTTGAGCCAGCATTGCTGACTCTATTTGTCGCAGACATGTTGACACACTTATAGCTTATTTTAAAGACATTTACCATTTATTATCGTGAAGCATAGTAGCAATAAGAAGGAATAAAGAAAACCAAACTTGTATTCCGTATATCGTTAGCTCCCTATCGAGCAATGTCGAGCATATACTGTGAAGTCACTAAGCTCAACGTTACTCTTTCAAACACACGACTAAACATTCTCTTGTTTGTTGAGATAAAGGTATTCGAAAAAGGACTCTATCAATACCCCACTAACCTAAGTCATAGTCATAAGCCCTTTCATATACATATAGGCCTTAAAATGCTATGCTTCTATATCCTTCTGTTATTATGTGAGTTCACCATGTGCTTCCTTCTTTGGAATGCGATACTGAGATCTGACCTTGTGACTTGTGAGTGATTACCTAAAACTTTATCCGAAAAATTGGAACCAAAGACAAAAGGATCATATAAAAAGTTTTGGTTTTCGTATCATAGCCGACTGCCTATTGTATTTCTACTGGCGGGGTTTGCTCTTCTTAACTCTTAAGTGTAACGGCGTTCCTATTCACTTAATCAAAGTTTAAATTGCCACTGTTAAGGTTATCCAGTTGTCCAATGACAAAATATACTAAAAAGGAAGTTAGCATATTTACTATTTACTATACTTCTCAGTTCTCACATTCACCATTTCTAAGACCAATTTTCTCATGAAAAAACCTTTGCAACTATGAATACATAAATATATATTTAACCACTGTTTTATGAATAACGGGAATTTCTGTGGGTTATGAGTTGCAATATATTATTACAAAAGTATTAAAATCTACGAAGAACTTGACAAAGTTTCTTTGGAATCCGATATTGATTTATGGGGCACAATAGGACTAAAGAGTTTATCTGAGAAAAAGATATGCTATTAGTTATTATTGTAGGATAAGCTTAACCTATGCAGACCCCCTGCTGTGCGTTAATGAGTTTTTATTCTAATTGGGTTCAAAGTTCAATTTCTAAGAAAAGGGAACGAATCATGAAACGGTATTGGGTTGTTGTGCCTAATCTTCTTACCGAACCCTTTCTACTCTCTGGAAACGCCAATGCACCTAAAATTAGAGCAGCGTTGCCGATAAGCTTGAAACAAGAAGCAGGGCTAGAATTTTAAGTTGTGTTTAGGGAAGCATAATACAGATACAAATGACAAATAATTAACAAATAATGCTACAATTATTGCAATGCAGTTTTAAAACATGGCATATTATCTGTATGC
>JABASH010001843.1:0-23425 GCA_019776445.1 Tomocerus maximus | reverse complement strand
CTGTATAGTACTTAGCTGTGGTGCTCCTGGTTGTTGAGATAAATAGGGTGACAGTTCAACACCATGTATAACTCCTATAGGCCAGCTACATTTGCCCATCTGAGATATAAAATGCAAAATGACGTGACAAAATATATCTCTGGGTCTATTTTAGACATCTATCGCATTCGAATACTCTTATTTTTGTGTGCACTCAACTAAGTACTAGAAAGTGCATGTCTGCATTACTATAGCTCAAATTTTCTTATCTCGCAATATTATGACCTTTTAATTAAAACCGTTTTGAAAGGGATGGTCGTGTTTAATTTAGAGCGGAGAAAAGTGTATATTACTATTTAAGGGCAGATAAGGTAAATACTCATATGGTGTGAAAAATATTATGATTATGAATTGTGGAATTGGTACGGTGCGTTGTGCACACCGAGAGAAAAGCCGTGAACCCTGTGGTGAGACATTATCACACTTAGAGAAGTCCTGCGTTTCCTTTCCGACGGAGAACAGAAGGGAATAACTAATGCAGTTGTGACACAGACGGGCGGAAAAGAATGGGGAAAAGAATGAATGGAAATGAAATCGTCAGTCTTGAAAAACGGTGGGAGACAAAGTTGAGCGAGAAAGAGGGAAACTGGAAAGAAAGTGAGAAAAGACTAAGATTTGGCCGCAGTAATTTTGGTTGACAAAGTAACATATATTCCAAAAAGTACTGTTTCTGTTTTTATTACTCTGAGCATTTGTTTCGTGTAAGAATTACGGTTGGGCGAGTTAACTTAACATGATTTCTCCTTTTAACTGCAATAACATTCTCGACAGAAGAGGAATAAAGGGAACGGGCCTACAGGAAAGAATGGAAAACTCTGGAGAGCCTGAAGTGGGTCGTCTCTTCACCAGCCAATACTATTTGCAGACTTGAAAGGGACTAGACCAGACGACAGAAAAATATCTCACATGTTTAGGAAAACTACTGCAAACCTAAATATGTATGGAGTACGGACGAAGGCACGGGGAAATAAGTACCTACTTCATGCATAGTGAGAATGGCACTAATATTATAACTGTACTATTCTATTCTATATGCACACTAGCTCCATTTTTATGCATTCCTGTACTCTTTTTAACACGCTTAGCATATATACAATACCTGAGGGGACTCACTGTTCTTATATAGTATATTTGGACGAGGGGTGCCTCAGGGTTACACAATTGGCCCCAGGCAATGGAATAGCTAGGCTTACTATGCATTCAAAAAAGGGAAAGGAGGTCACCATTTTAAAAATAAAAGGTCGACGTATTTTCCGAACGCTCCCTAGCTACATTCATGTCTATATAAAATAAAATTGGTAGGTATTCTATATATCTTATACTCGTGTACATAATCTGTTGTAGTACACAGTAGGAAACAACATATCTGTCTCCACAAGCACACATCCATAGTTTTATATTATCCTGTTTACAAATATGGAGTCGTCTTATTGAAAGATATATTAGATAAGTAGCGGCTGCAACTGCAATAAGTGGTGCAACATTTGGGTAGCCTCTCAGAAGGAAAAGTATGACTGTGCCAGTAAGCACTACGCAAGTATTACTATTTGGAAAAGTATTTGCAATAGTTCAACTGAATTCACTCGGCCTCCTTTTGTATCTCGACATTATCCTTATCGTTAGTAGCAAAGAAATCGGTCTCCTGTATTATATTAAAGAAATTCTTTCTGTGTAGCATTGCGAACTGCAGATTACAGTATAGTGCCTACATAGGTACCATAATGCGAAATTGACCAGATAGCTCACCCACGCAATTTGTACGAGAAAAAGGACACCAATCCAATAATAAGAAATAGTTAGCCAAGTATGTTCACCCCTCATGGCAAAAACATTCACAAGAAAATGAAAATAAACTGTAACTGGAGAGAGCCAATCTCGCTATGTACTAACAAGTCGAGATTTCTACGAAGAAAGGATTTGGATATACTTAGAATGGCCGTGTCATATTGCTCTATTTCTTGTCAGTTTCTCATCGTTTGCTAAATAATACAGTAAAGGGAAAGAAAACACTCAATAAATTCCGCACCACTTCCAACTACCTACCAATTTCTACTTAAAATACGTACTCGAGGAAAAAGGGAAATACTAATACCTTGACGCAACACAGCAAAGGAAGACACAATGCCACCGTCTTATATTATGATGTCCATAAAAACATCGAAAAGAGATTTATCTAGCAGTTCTTGGGTATATAACACAATCCATATAATTCTATAATCGAAAGTTTTCTTTAGTTTCAGTCTTGGGTAGCCTATATCGAAGTAGTTCCTCGACCAAAGCACATTTTATGTACATAGTATAGTAGTAACACATATCTTATTGCATATTATCTGGTTAGTACTTGAGTGAAGAGACGTGAGATTTTATACTTACAAAGTCAGTTGATTGGTTTGACTTAAGTTGACATGATTTGGTTTGAATGCACAGGAAGACATGAACTAAACTTTCCTCCTTCACTGTTGTCAACTTTTCAAAAGCTTTATTAAAACTAAAGCCAAGAGTCAAGAATCCTCCTAGAAGCAAATTCTTAGAATTCTGAAAAATATTCGTGAGAGTTTAATTCTTTCTTTCTTCCCCTTACCACTTTAACCCCTAAATGTCCTAGGCTGCAAGACACAGCTGCTGTTTAAACGACAGAAACTATGTCGCATTTTATCAAACACCGACATACCTAAATACTAACACGAAATATGCGTACATCTAAAATACAAACTGCTGTACTGTATGTGTACGTAATATTAAATGCAAAATATCCAGGGAACAAAATGCCAACCTTGCGTCTGCAGAATTTTGTAAAAACTGTAATGATTATTGAAAAGTATTAAAAAGCAAATGTTCATTCATTGAAAGTGAAAATCAAACCTACGTTTTAAGGTCAACTGTAAATTAAATATGTATAATATTAAAAAATAATCGACTTTTAGCTTAAAAACCTGTTCGGATCTCTGATATTCTGACACTCAATAAATTCTTTAGATTCAATTTTTAACTACAAATAAATATTATTGTTAGAATTTTTTTCTCAATTGAGTCCACATATCGACCCCATATTATTGAAACCATAACGTCTAAAAGTGCTTCTAAAAGTGGAAAGACCTTCTTCTGAAACTCTGTACCTCACAGTTTCAAATGAAAAGTACAATTCCAGAACTTTACAATCTTAATAATATACATAAGGTACCTATTTTAGGGTATTCAGTTCTCCAAATTATTTTTATTCCGACTTAAAATTCCTGATCTTCCTCAGTTTTCACTCCCAATGACACGATCCGTAAATTAAGTTTGTGGTTGTGCGAAAACTAATTATAAAAGCTAATGGCATCAGTACTCTTCCTTACTTGTCTGTGAGAAAGTTTTGGTGATTAGTATCAATAGTTTCTCCCTTCCTAATCTTGCAATTCCACTATCTAGCTAAGAATAGAAAGGAGTGCAAAACCATCTGTATTTGCACAAGTAACATGAGCAAATATGGTTTCAACGGATCGATAATTACTTTCTAGTCATTCATTAATGAAATAGAAAACGGGTTTCTGTATTTTGGGGAAATTGAATATAATAATATCTGAGAGGGTCTTCAAAAGACATTTTTTTCTTACTACCTGTAAATAAAAACGCCCATGCGACTAATAATGCATAAAATATTTGTGTTTGTGCGTACGGTAACGACTTATTTAAACCATAAGTAGATTGACCATTAGCAAGGAAATTGATCGGAATTATATTAAAACTGACAAAGCTGAGCTAAGCTAGCCGGCTGGCTAACATATCTCATCGTTAGCTGCCAGGGTTAGTAGATCAATTCCAAATTCCAACCTGAAATTGCTCGGCTGACATACTACCAATGTATACCCAATACCAATTGGGAATAGGTTTTTCCAAAGCTATGCTTATAGTCGGCTCCAGAATTGGGGAAATCGAAGTGTATCTTTATGGCTACCCTTTCTATCAAATGATATGACCCCCAGCAGTGGTTTTGAGTGAATTTTTTAAAAACTACAAGCATTGGTTTTTTCCAAAGGCACGATAGGTAAATTATTTAATTCCGATAGTGCAATTTGGTTTTCCTATACCGTAGCTTAAATGAGCAATACCTTAACTATCTCCGTTCCACACTCATTTCTGTAGATTCCGTTTATGGCTGTCTCCTTGAAGTGATCGTCGGACTAATGGAACTAAATGTCTCGCCGAAGTCAGATTCTAAGCCTTTATATTAAAACTAACAAGGTAGCGACTAATTTTTACGATTTTCTCGAAAAAAGTAATTGAATAATGGTTTAGTCAGAGAAAAAACACTGACGGAAGACATTAATTGAGGTGGTATCTAATTGGAAAAATTAATTGGATTTAGTTCTGCCATGTCAGAGAATTTTGTGGTTTCAAAGTTGATTCATTTCATCAGTTTTTTAATTGAATGCGCAGTTATTCTAAGCCGAATTTCTACTAACTGGTCTGCCTATGAGCAACATATACTTTGTGTAGATCCTAATATATTAAATAACTCATCTCAAAAATAATATTACCTGGAATAAAATAAGTAACTAGAATACAATGGGAAAGACAGTGAAGTATCGACTGTAAATCTTTCGGAGGGAGAGAAAACGTGTTTATCAGATTTTAAAATCCTTCGCCGTAATCCAGAGTAATTTCTTTAGATAAAATCCCTCGTAGATTGTTTGGAGTGAGTATCCTATTGAAAGACTGGTGAAGAAACAAAGATATGGTGGTCGCTGAGGCTATTATAGCAGTAGTAACAATGAAATCAAGTCGAGTTTGAACGGTTCGACGACGGATATGTTGAGCTAATAGGGAAGCCATTAGTGGCAGGAGCAAATGTCTCTCGACCGTCAGCAAAGAAGAATGCAAACCGTGATATTAGGCAAACGGGAGTATTTTATGGCATTTCCACTGGCTCTTATCAATGGAATCTGTCAAATTTAGAATTCTTAGGCCATCAGACTCGAGTTTGTCGTGGTGGAAGGGGGAAAAGTTGTGAAATGATCTGAGCAGTTTAGCTACTAGAATTGTCGGAATGGGAATACTACAATACTACGACTCCATTACGTTACCTACATTACTCTCTACCTTTTCACTCCAGCTCATCTTCGCATATAATGCACTCAGATGCACTGACTCAACTTGTATCCGTAGGTACACCAAAGAAATAATACAATCCCACTACACAACTCACTCTCCTAAATACACTGCAGGTGTGGGCTAACCTCAGATCTTCACAAACACACTTGTGTCGTAAGAGAAACTATCTTCCCTGCACTGTCTTTAAAGATGTTGGACTCCATGCTCCTCGATGCCAGAAGTCGAGCCCAAACACCTTAAGGACCATCTACGTACTTTTAACCCTACAAACTTACAATCACTGCAATAAGGCAATATAAATACTATCTCTACGTATTCCTCTTCAGTATAGACCACAAACTGGGCAAAGGCAGAACATTCAGCTTCAGTTCCGTTGGAGTGAGCACTTGTCCTGAGCGTGAGAGCAATAACATCTCAACTCCTCTCATCATTTCAACCAACGTCACCGTAAAATTCGTTGAGAGATTTCACTCACTAACTAGAGAATTCTACAACTAAACTCAAGTCCAACATCCCATGGCCAACTATATACAGATACTACGCAGCATTATATCATCAATAACCACAGACCATAACTAAACTATCTGTTGGTCCTTAAAATTTAGTATTATGATTTCCAAATAAGGAAACTAAAGCACTACTGAATTAATAGTATAGTAATCATTTGTTACGGGAATTTTGTCATATTTATCATATAATTACTTAATGTACCATATAATTGTAGTGTGTACCTACCTCAATTGCAATAGCTTACAGTCATAGTGAACTCGCTCATCGTGGAGAACATACTAACTTGATAATAACTTGAGAATATATTTTTCAATTCTGTTCTCCTCTATTCTACTCTTCTTTTCTGGCTCTTCACATAAAAGTTTAGAATTCTGTCAACAAAATGTACACTAAACATTGTACTGACGTAGTATGAGTATTTATCTTACGCCGTATAGCCTATATCGTATATATGTGACAGGCTCGAAGAAATTTATATGTCTACTGCCGAAGCCATGTGTATACGGACTACCTGTGTAAATTGTCTGGTTGCAACATATAAACTTGTTTGCAACAAAATATGTAGAAAAGAACGGTGGCCATAAATAGTACAATAATTTATAATAAAAATACATTGCATGTTAAAAGACATGTTAAAATGAAATCAGTATACGAAATCAAGATAAGTAAATAATAATGAAACAATTACAACTAACGGCACCTGCAAGTAGAGCATATACTAGAGCAGGTATTAAATAATATTTGATCGCCGAAATAATAAGTGTATGTGGCAAATCTTTTTCGTGTTTCTGCAGTGTAAGCAGTACCCCATACGTAGGCCTTTTAGTAAGACCATATCTTTTCAGTAACCAGATGCAAATAAGTATAAATGGTTTACATTACACATCATGCACCTGGAATTGTAAAAATACCTAAAATGAATGTATAAATGGTTAGTAGGGAGAATTTTCAGTAGAGCATGAACCCCAACAGGACAGAAGAATGACAAGGAACAGAAACACAAATGTAATTCATAGACAAAAGGGTAGTATATCGCTGAAGACATGCGTATCATTTATAGCAGAGTTAGTGACCGAAGTTGTAGAGGAAGAATGAGCAAGAACACGGGAGAAAAGAATAGTGGAAAGTAGTGAAATATTGAGTACTACGTACTTGGGACTCAAAAGTTCTTGAATGAGTTTATCTCGATCTTTGAAACAACCTAGACTGGCAATTGCTTGAAGAACGTCAGGGTCGACAGCATCTGCTGACGGAATAACGTGAGTCTGGACAACGTCCATCATTGGCAATTCCAACTCCAACTCGCCTTTCCCACCCGCCGTCACCCAGGAATGTCTATTGATCTCCGCCAGCTGAAAATTCCACAAAACAATATCACACAGTCATACAAACTTGTAGCATTCAAAATGACATGTCGTCTTCACTTTTATCTTATATAAACCGACACACAGAGCATTTATATTTGAAACTCAAGCGCCTCCACCTGTAATGTCAATGCAATATGCAGGTAGACGTACCTTTTGGAGAAGCAATAACAGAACAACTTTCCCAACAATTGGAGAAAGTTACCTTTTATAACAAGACAGGGATGTCATTGCATGGCTACCAAGTTTCCTCCATACCCAATTTAATTGACTGCCTATGCAGAGAACAAAAACTTCTTTATTTTATAGCACACCAAATAAGCATACGTCTCAATACTACATTTCATGTCCCTGCTCTACCTACTTACTCTTCCTCGCTAAGAAATACAATAAAAACACTCGCAAGTTGTAAATAATTTGCTGTGCATTATCGACAAACTATAAATTAGTGTATTACATGACGAATCTGAAACAAGTTAGTTAATTATATTTTCACATTAGAAACTTGTGCTAAAAAACTCATTGTCCCTATGACATTCTACACCAACATAGGCTGTTAATTTCAAAAATCGTATGCGTGTATGTCCAATGTAGTTACACATTTATTTGATTAATTTACAGAGGCGTTGTCACGTAAATGGGTGTTATGTAGATGCTTGCATAGCATAACTGCAAAGAGACACTATAGTATCCGTCTGAAAGTGATACTTGTTTCAGTTAAGTTGCTTCATGAGGCTCTCACGTTGCATGATAATGTGGGAAGTAAACAAAGGGTAATGGTTAAACTCCGCTTAGTACATATTTACGCAGGGAAAAGTGTATTTATTTAAGTTGGCATGTACAGTTAGTGACTCTACCTACACATTACGACCGGGCTAAAATAAAAGCAAGCGGAATGACGGGCGCAATGGGAAGAAACTTGAGTCTCACGTTACTATTGTTTGTGACTGCGAATAAGTAGGCGAGGAACACAGACACGTCTATCGCCAGTTCATCAGAATCTGTTGTACTTTTGTATCCATCTAGTGTGATCATGCTGCGTAGGTACAAATATTGTGGAACTGTATGTATAAGACTGCATATGAGATGAGAGTGCATATAGGAGAGAGCTGTTTCAATTGCGTTGAATCTGGAGATGAAAGTGTAGCTTAGTATTAGTCCAGTTTACTTATCTCACTTGCATTAGAGTCAGACTTAGTTTAGCAGTTAGCTAACTAAGTGGAGTAAGTAAGTCTCTCTTCCACTACGGGACTACCTACTTTCGATCCCTAATCCTACAGAGCATATCTTCTCCAGTAAACTGCAGCCTCGAAAACGTTAATCTTTATAAAAAGTCTCTAGAGTACTATGTGAGATCTCCACTTCCTCTTTATTTCTTCAGTACACAGCATAGCAGCGTTAAAACGACAGTTGACAGTCTAACTAGATGGCCTATATAGTCTGGACCTGCTAGGTCAGATTTAGCTGTTTAACTATATTAAAGACATGCACGTACTTTGCTTGCTTTCATCTCTATCACTCCCAACATGTTTACTCCCATCTTGTTATATCGTCTTCAATGACTTTACAAAACCTTTATCAAGTGCTAGGTAGCAGTAAAATGTTATAAGTACTACCTCCCAGAATGTCATCACCAGACAAAGAGAATTCTCCTAAAAAATACAAAATCAGTGCGTTTTTATAGCATCTTCAATTGAAGTAAAATGGTAACCATTGAGATTAAATATGACTAGGAATCCAATTATGATCCACGGGCCATAGATTTTTAATGAAATGGTGTAGTTTTCAAGAAAACTCTGCATAGTCATACTAATTTAAAATAGATGCTTGAAAAGAACCTTTGTGCAGGGAATTCGCTCCTTCTGGTAATTAAACACACCTTTCCCGTTTTATTATTGATTTCTACTTATTTTCTATGTAAGGAAACTCTCGCATTCTCTTGAGTTACATTTTCTCTAAACATTGTATGCAGGTTCATTTATCTTTGAAGGAGAGTGAAAGCAACGGTTTCTCAAGGTCTTCGCCAAAATTGAAAAATATGGAGAGCTATTACAGCATTCGATTTTTAGTGGCTTTACTTTAATGGTCTTTATCTGTTCCTTTTTACAATTATGCTTTTTCACTGGAAAATGGATAGACGTAGTTTCAGGAAGGAGGCCTTAGAAAAGCTAATCTAATCCTTAGAGAAAGTAGCTACAAATCCATAATAATACTGCGTGTGGTGTGAGTACGTTGTCTTAAGTGCACGCTTTATGGCTCGGGTCAAAATAGCTTTGGCTGGTGGGAGAAGGAATGAGCATGTAAGTGAATGTGATTGTAGTAAGGAGGCAGGTCTTGTTTGTTCCTACATATTGACCCCCATTAACTGCTTTCTCTCCATTTTTCACTTTCCCCACTCCAATTTTTCACTAGCACGCAGACCAGGTATGCAAGTGCAGCCGAGCTCGTAAAACTAGACTATTTTATGGCACGTAAGCTGTACACATTAAATTACAGAAAAGCGGAGAACTTTGTTCATGCTATGACCTTTCTTGCGTTTTATTTTGCATCGTAATAATTATCTGTAGTAGTCGGCATACTAAATATGATTGCTTATATATTAAAATCACAATTAAATTTAACACGTTGTGTGTGTTTAACACAGCTGCTCTGTACATATAAAACATAAAATTAATGTCAATACTACATTTAGTAGTTTCTCCGAGCATGGATATTTACAAAGTCACATGAATTCTATGCAGATGGCATTTGGTTATGGTATACGAGGGCGTATTGTATTGAATTACACTAAATCCCATTTTACTATAGGTAATCAAAAGTAAAGCACAGGATAAATATTGCTTTTAGGCAGCACATTTCACCGAGTAGAAGATCATAGTTCATAATTTTATTTTCGGCTCATTTCCTTCATCACTCAATTTCACAGCATTTCTACTCTGTTCCATAAATTACAAAAAATATCCACATCCACCTGCTTCATATAGCATCTACACAATACATATACTTAGTATTTACGTGTAACAAAACTATTTACTGCAAAACTAGGGTTATATATGTGATGTCTTTGAAAAGCCTCGTATATTTCATTCAGTAACAATCCGGTGAAATGACTTTCACTGGATATTTATTGCCGCTGTAAATCTGTTACCATTACATTAGATCCATTAACATACACTAATAGCAAAACTTGTATTGTATTTCTTGACCCTATCTTCAAACATAGCATTCCAAAAATTTCTGTTGAATGCTCTACAATAATACTCTCGTAGGCATTAACCTATGTACATAAAATAGTAGAATAAGTATGTCTTGTAATGCATGGCGTAATCCATTCAGACTTTCGCCCCATCATTTGACGTAATTTATAAAATCGATTGTGAGCCATGTGTCTACTTTGACGTGGTCTGGAGCTCAATGTAAAACTACAATTTATATTTCTATCTCTTATAGTAGTATTAGCACTATTCTCTCTGTACCCACACACTACCTATCCAATTTAATGGAATGTCAAGTTATTTTCTTATCGATTCCAATGCAATCGATAGGCTCTCGTATTGTACAATAATAAAGTAAGTAGCACACTTAGGGCGACTTTCCCTTCTACTATTGTAAACCTAACCGAATTCACGTGTATCAAGTAAATACCTTCGCAAAATGATAAGCTGTCCACCAACCAAGTCAAAAGCCATAACAATTGCCCACATTAACCTTTTAGTATACAAATTACTTTATTCAAGAGATTTAACAGATACCTCCTCTGTTCATTTTGTAAGGTTTGTTTTATATACATCTCCCCAAATATATAGACTAGCTTCCAGTTTACTATTTACTTTTAGAAACCTTCTTTTTTCATAATGGACACAGTATTCACTGTTATAAAGATTACTTTTTCAAAATAACGACTTTTATTTTCACTCTTTTATGTACAATTAAATAGCAATGGTCACCATTGCGTAAATAAAGATACGGCAAATATTTGTTCTAAAATATACTTGAATGGAAATATTCTCAAATGTACTGTAAGTTCAATGCTGATACTAATGTAAATATTTTGATTGCATATCAAAACAAATACAAACAAGAGCTAAAATTAAATTAAAAGACATTGGATATTAATGCTATTTGACTTGTTCTCTTTGAACAAAAGGATCGATTTTAAATTCTATTCCGTCCTGCACTATGTATATGTATTCTCTTTCATCTCTGTGTATTTGCTGGAAGCAAAGATATTCGTATCCAAAGCCATGTTTATGTTACCGTTTGTTTTGAAACACCGGCTTGTAACTACTAACCCTCATAATTTTGTAAATGCGTATCACGCTGTCAAAATTTGTTGATTGTGATTCAATGTAACCAATTTTGGATAGAATCGTCGATTAGCCCTCATTCATACTGCAGCGAAATTTTGGGGAAAGACGTAAATTCTATTTAAACAAGCGATTGCATTTAGGAATTAGTTGCACGTCATGTAGCTTCCTCCCAAGTACCAATGGCTGTCAAATCAACCAATTCCTAAATTTGTCTCTGGCCGAGATGCTTTCTGCATTCAGCAGGGGAAACTATTGAGGTCTGCTGCGAGGTCCATTGCGGTTGAAATATCGACTAAAGGAGTAAAAAGACATGTGGGAAGTTGTGGGCAATATAACGACTCTTACAGCAGTTGCATCCTACGAATTTGTCTGTAATCCAGAAAGAGCTAAGTAGCCTACGAATGTACTTGTAATATGTATCTGCCTTTCTGTCTATGTAAGTAATGTATGGATATCTTTTCTTCAGTTACTAATGCACCAACCGAACAAATCAGCGATTACAAAACAGAAGCTAAAGCCAAGACGGTATTTTTATCTGACTTGAGTTAAATTTCTTACAGTGGAATCTCTGTATACCACGATTATTTAGTAAGGCAGAA
The DNA here is from genome assembly GCA_019776445.1 of Tomocerus maximus. Taxonomy (NCBI): domain Eukaryota; kingdom Metazoa; phylum Arthropoda; class Collembola; order Entomobryomorpha; family Tomoceridae; genus Tomocerus; species Tomocerus maximus. The sequence goes on along the minus strand of JABASH010001843.1, from coordinate 11,509 downwards.
TAATCTTAATGGCAACTCTTAAGAAGGCTAATGTGCCTCACAACGAAATTCATTAGGGCCAGCTTCATCGATCGAAATATGAGCTTCAATCTGCTTTATTGTACTATAGTTAACAACATAGGCTGCTGTACTAGAATATCAAGCCGCACACTAAATAAATGCAATATTGTCATGCAGCTTGTCACAAACATTATGGATACAATTTGAAAATATTATGAGACAATGTGTGAATGAGATTTGCATTTGCTTATCATATAACGGCTAAATCATTGAGTTTATTCTATCGACCGAAAAATGTTTGATGATGAATATTTCTTTCACTATATCTGCTCGGTTGAATAGGTAAAGTTGTGGGACAAGTCACAAAGGAAAACCCTTTTTGGTTTACATTTACTTTCTCAGTTATTTGTAGCTGTGGATTTGAAAGGAGATCCAGTGGAATAATTCCACCGTTAGAAAATAACAATAATAATATACATTTGAACATTTACGAACATACTAAATGGAATACTTGAGTACAAAACAACTTGACTATGTTACATAACATTGAAGCTATTCGACATTGTTACCATTAAAGTATATGTATAAGATAGGGAAGTGCCTCTACTATGTCCGTTTAAATACTATCTAGATTTTGTAATTGCTTTGAATTCACATAGAAGATAAGCTTTATGCGTGAGTTGAGCATAACAGAAACAGAAGCAAGTATGTAGATACATTGAAATCGAAATGTTGGATGCAGAAGTAGAGCCTAATAAATTTTCAGACCCCACAAGAATTACTTAAATCCTAAGGGAAATTCTCCTCCTGCTTAACTTACGATTAGTTCGAAACTAACAACAGACCTCAAACTTCAGGATCATTTGCTAATTTCACTACCTATATATATTACTTATCAATGTCTTAGTTGGTGGCTACTAATGGAATTGTATCTATATGTAGTTTAACAATACACACAATTGAATGAATAAATAAATTAAATCAGGAATTATATAATCTTAGTATTGTTGCATATATTTAATAGTAAATATACAGAAGCCACTGGATGCATTCAGTTTAATAACTCTCGGTAAAAACTAAGCATACAGTGTATACCTGTAAGAAACCAACTGAGATTTTGTATTATGTCGTAAAAGCGTTTAAATTTGCATTCTATAATACAAGTTTGTGTTGTAAATGCTAAGCTAAATCTCGAATTTTCCATTGTATTACCGCTAGCCTCGGTATTACAGAGTATATATTGAAATAGCATTACTATAGCGGATGAAGACGTCTACTGGTCAATACTTCATGTTGATTTATGTGTGTCAGGCACCCCAATTATTAGCTGCTCCCGTCAACTCAGTAAGCATAAGGGGAGTGGATTCCTTCTTAGAGACATCGGACTTACACCAACTCACGAGATCATCCCAACACACTGTCCTTGCTCGTCACCAGTCTCCAGAATCCGAATTTAAATGCTGAGATATAAATAGTCAAATGAGGAGATCAAACTAATCACTGGTCATTTGGACATTGTGTGTGGATGTTATCACTTGGAAGACCTTCAATCATTGCCATACCAGTACAGTATACATGTATCCCCTAGATGCGCATGTAAGCATTGTTTTGTGAGGGGAATTTTTTGCAGGGCATCCAGGTGACAAGGATTCGAAGCCATGACCTGTGACAAAGCGACTGATTTCACAGCCGAGGATGTTAGCCACTGCGCCCCCCTCAAGTGTGGGTTGTATAGCTGAGTGTGGTAAAAGGAAATCCTAAGCCATATTTAAAATTGATTGATATATTTGTGAAGTGATGCATAAAATAATGACCTCTTTCTTTGGTGGCCTTGAGCAGACAAATAACAGGAGCTCAGGAGAAATGCGAGTCTATTCTAGGAAAGTTTCGTGTACAACAGTGTCGTATATTTATAAATAATAATATAAAGAAACTGTCAGTTTAGTTTGCCACGGAGTACAAAGCCCGACACGAAGGCATATGGAGTTTTCTGGTGAATGACGCAAGGAAAGAATCGGAATCTCTTTTGGAAATCGACTTAACTATACGTAGATACATAACATTTCATTCTCCTTATATTTAATGGTCGTTAATGGCTGGGCAAGGCAAAGCTTGATTTACAAGATCCCGATGTCCACCTCCTGTTCTTTTTCACTGGTAGGAAATGAGCGTGAGTCCGGGCTGGCTCCGGCCGGTTGGGCTGTTTACTCGCTAGAGTCCAAATGGACCGTGTTCCAGTGGAAAGGAGTAGCCGAAGAGACACGTACATCTATCTGCCGAATCGGGGAGAAGGCAATTCCCAGTCCGAGTTGAGTGTTGTGAGTTTGTGAGGACTAAGACTCTCAGGTCAAGTCCGGACGGTCAGCAGAGAGAAATGTGGAGGCGAAGAGAAAGGAGGAAGCATCAGATAAATGCCATTGAGGGTTGACTTGAGTTGAACGAGTGGGAGTTCTATTCCTTCCAAATACTCTATATCTACATCTATATCTACAAACTTGTATAGCCACCGTTAACCTTCTGGTAAAATGAACTAACTTGGCTAGTAGGCTGTCCACATGATAACATAAGCCGGAGAAAAGCCTCTGGACTGGAATTCAACGTCTTCACATGCAAGCTAAGGAACCATGGAGTAAAACCCCACAAAGTTTTAATTCGGTCAATACAGATACAAATACTGAAGATGAGTAGATATATGTAGTCTCAGGCAACATCCACTTGAAAGCCATTCGACCACTGCAGTCATAATGCTACTTACGTAATAGTGTTTTCTGACTTAAAGATACTTAAAGATACTTACATATACGCATTTATTAACTTTCTTAAAAATACACCGACATTTCCTCACATAAGCATAAAAAGTTTTCTTTATCCCACATTCAAGCATCATTGTTATCCTTAGCCTCCGTATCACCAAACAGCCATAGAGTATAACAACTATTCTCAAAGTTCCATATAATTTCCGTATGGAAGACAGTTCTATATTGCAGCAGACTCTCCTTTAGCCCGCACACTGTAATCTCCATTATTTGGCTTGAGTGAGCTAACTAACAATACGTAAACTGCTCTGGCTTGACTTAACTTGACTTTGACTCGCTTGGCTTTTCCGGATTTCAAGTTTTGTTTGCGGCACTGGTCTTCTGGAAATGAATAAAAATGTCAAGAGAAACTTTGCCTTCAGCTCTCCATGCAACATTTCACATTTTCTTCTTTCTACAATTCTCAAATCTTACGTAATATTACTGTTTTCTCCTATTCTTTCACTTTTCCTTTCACCCTCCTTTTACTACAGACATGGCCATCAAGTCTTTCTTTATCTTTTACTCTGTGATTATCAACTACTCTCTTTCTTCCCACAACTACGCAGACATAGGCCCATGGATATGCGATTGTTTTTTAAGTTTTAAATTTATATAGGAGTAACTATTTATTATTAGTATGTATATTTATGCCACTATCCTCGTGGCGTAGGAGATGTACTTAAGACGGAAAATAAATATTCTATTTTACCACAGAATAACATTGAAAGACTATCATACTATGAATCTGTAAGGCAGGTAGACTTTGTGTAGAGTCTTAACTACTATTATGCTGTTGCGCATTCAATATTTACACTTATCTATCTTTATATTTGCATCACCAACTCGAAACAAAACATGAGCACGAACTAATCAATGTAATGTGCCTTGATGCACCTGCAAAAATATTTATTATAATAAGCCGCTCTACTGTAAATAAATTGTTTGAACATATTCAAAACACTTTCCTTGGGCATTGTTTGGATTTTGCCAGCTTTTATGACAGTTTCGGTAAACGATTACGAACGAGTATTATTTTTCTCCGTCTCAAAATACAATTGCCATAGCAAGAAGGACACAGATGGCTAAACCTAAAAAGTATTAACCCATTTGTATTTATAAAAGTGAATGTCTCCTATAACTTAAATTTTTGTAATCACCTATCAGTAGTCTATTCTCTATATAATAAAAATATTTTGTTGTACGCAATTGTACATGTTCTATTCCATGGACTAATACCCAAAATGCGCAAGCGCGTTTTCAATATACAAATCAATAAGCTTCACTCTGGGTTAGCATCATTCGAAATTAAACCAAATATTGGTGCCTAACCCTTTCGAAATTCCTAACAGTACTGGGGGTATAGTAGTAAAAGAGGCTAGCGTAGCGTAAATCCCGGGGTGGACGTGTTGCAGGCAGTTTACACAGTTCGCCCGTATGGATAGATGGACATTTGAAAATACCAGCAAATGGACTGCCTAGGTTATCGGCACAGTCTAATCTAACGTAAAAAAACCTAACCTAAAATAAAACAATCTTACCTCTGCAAAAATGTACCCAGTGCGGCAAATATGACCATTCCTACCATAGAAAGTCCATTTGCAGATATTTTGCAATTGCAATGTCCAAACTGCCTAGGTAATATCCATACGGGCTGACTGTGTAAACTGCCTGCCACAGACGGACTATCTGTCAAATGGATTCCTCGCGCAGTGTCAATGCGCAGCCGGTTGAGATTTATATATTTTAACAGTTTTCCTTATAAAGGTAAGCGCTCAGTTTATTTTTATTATGCAATTTTATCGAAAAGTTTGTATAATGTTGGCGTGGGGCGTCGTTAACGTATAGGGTGGCTTTGTCCGCTAACATCACTGCCACGTCTCTGTATCCGACTACTTACACGCAGTGTACCTGTCAGTATTCTGTTTGAGTCATAGGGCCTGTTGCCTAACAGGCAACTAAAATGGAACGCAAATGAAGATGAAATACATTCATAAGAGAAAAGCAGACAGAACGCAAAGTGAATTGAAAATGAGATCTGACCTAATTAAGTAGAAACCTTTAATGTGTCTTGTGTGTCTCGCCTCGTGACTGCTGTGGCACTGAGAATTCGCATTGAGTGTTTGGTTACAACGTAGTGCTTACTTAGTGTTGTTCACTTAATAGGCGCACCTGGCGCAGGATTTCATCAGTGACGATATTTCCTGCATGTTGAGTTACATTGACGGAAATAATTACGAATGCCGTTGGAAACATCTAATCACTCGTAGTCTAATGGATAATAATTTTGCTTACTACCAACCAAATGCAAATATTCAAATTATTAGTCACTCAATTTGAGTTCTATTCGATTGGACTTGCACTTACCAAAGAGAGGCTTGAAGCCAAGTGAGGTCATAGTGCTAATATGACAAAGGAAGCCCAGACATTGAATATAATGAGGTCAATGAAAGGCAACATAATACAATCAAATGGAAGCATCACGATAGAATACGGATTCCTCATATACTTTGTGCGTACCAAGAGTATCACTGCAAACAATCACTCCATCACATATATGAACATTGATAAGTGAAATTGCATAACATTCTGGGACTTCAATAAGAAATAACTATCAATGGGAAATATATTCCATCCGCTATATTAGTAGGTACTACGCAAAGGTAGGCTGGTAGTTAGAGGTAAACAAATAAAATTCAACTTTTTTCATTTTGGTTCAAATCTATAGAATTTTGGACCAAAATACATGCCAATTGTACCAAAATGAAAAAATTTGAATTGTTTAGCTTTGATTACTAGCCTACTTGATCCCTATCCCAATAATACCACCTAGGTAATTATCTTGGGTACTACGTATTTAATGGTATTTAATTGTCTACTGAAATATTTTAATTCTAAATGTGGAAACGTATCGAGTGACAAATATTTGAGTAACGGATCTAATATAACAAAATTATATGGTACTGAATCGAATGATTAGATTCAATAACGAAATATTATAATGTACTGTTTGTTAGGTCACACATCAAATTTGAAAAGGGCAATTGAATAACGAATATATCAATATACTGAATCATATAAGCCCTATGTAATGCATTATACGATTCTTGTAGCAATGGGTCTACAATATTTTTAATTACTTCTCCACTAAAAGTCCATTTCTTATTCTACTGTAAAATACAAAGGAGTCGAAAATGTCGAAATTGATTTTATTCCTACTCTCAAATAATATTTTAACGCAAAAAGATGTAATGGTAATTGCTGATTGAATCTAATTAAATAATTTAAAAATTGCCAATGTTTAAATGCTGAGCAATAATTTTCTGATTACTGGAAGGCTGACAAATAGCCATAATATGCGTAGCCGCTCAACCTTGAATATGTGTCAGGGTTTTGTACATCTTCCCTTGTTAAACGATTTCGCATGAACTGTCCAATGAAAACCTCGTGGCTTTTAAGATGAGCAAAAGTCTATGCTACGCACACAGTGAAAGGTAGAGTACTTAGGTTGAGTATGCTTGGTATTAAATTGCTAAAAGTGAAAAGGCGTTAGAGCGCTGCTTTTTGGTGGAATGCTGACACACTGAAATGATTCAATGGAGCAATTAGTAGCCAGTGAGAATAAGTAGCACTTGAGATAACATATCCTGCATCCTAACCAAGTTCCCACATATCAATATTTTAATGTGGAAGAGCAGTGACACTGTTTTTGTCTAAAGGCAGCAGCCAGAGAAAGCTTTCTACTTTCGGATACACATTCGCTGTTGTTGGCCTTACCTTTGAAAAAGATGAAAGGCACATGCCAACCACAAATAAGTAGGCTGTACACAGAGTAGATGTAGTATAATAGATATTTATTGCAAAACAACACAATAAAGACTGGAATATAAATGAAATTTATTCTTGCTCCGTATTTCAATAGCCAGGAAGGAAGGAAAGGACCGTGACGATGAGTCTTTCTATTAGATTAAATTATCATATTATATGTTCGTTGGCAAATAAACCGTTTACGGTTTTACTGACTGCAGTAAGTTACATTACAGCAAAAGCAGACAGAAACAAATACATTCAGTCAGTGTGCCACATGGAAAGACATCACTACTGTTTTAGAGAAATGAGCTAGAAGCCACAATACAACAATGCTCTACCTCCATTTCATGCAATTCGTTGATTCTGTTTCCATGCTTTTAAGAATAGTTGTGCAAAACACTGGGAGATTGAGATACTAAGATACACAACACAAAAGCATCCCACTGCTATGCCTAGTTGGGTAATATCTGCTACGGTGAAATTAGTTCAGCAACTGCCTGGAATGCCATACTATAATTTAAAACTAATTAATGGAAATATTACCAACTGCTAGTATGTGATTTAATTATCGTGATTTATTGCTGCAACATATTTATATTAAGATATAGCACAGTGCCAAATTTTTTGCTTTAGTGTATACCACTGCACTTTTTCATAATCATATATATACCTAAGTAAAAATATAAAGGTACAGTGAAACCAGTTCAATGATGTAGATACGAGTAGGAACAGCGATGTATGTACATATTTTTACTACTCGCAAATATTATTACTAAACCACAACAATAGGCTTCTTTTACTGACATTTTATGGCGTAGCAACGGAGGAGGCTTTTAATATCACACTTTAGCGTGCTGAATCATTTAAAATGCAATGATAATGGTTAAGTCGAGTCAAAACAGATAATTCATCTAACAGATGTCTAGCAGAGAAACTTTTTCCTAATGACATGTTCACTGAAAATTGGTCATGATAGGTACAGCTCTATAAATACTGCTTTACTTGTAATGTAACGAGAAGTCAATGACCGATTGGAAAAATGGCTTATTTGATGCCTCGGCCATAAAGCGTCATTTGCAAATAGCCTGAGAATGAGAAAATGTCTCCAGTTGAGAAACACTCAGAGCATCATAAAGAAGACACTTTTACTAATGCAAAGAGAAGTGGTTAGGTATTTAGCAGTTTCTATTGGTCTTCTTTACTGAAGAAATGTCACAGAGAGCAGAACTGATAGGCAAATGCTTTCAATCTCAAATCTCTATGATTCCTATGCACTGGGTGGACACATTACTGCAGTGGGACACTGTCAGTTGCTCATAAATACTTTGTAGATACTTACCTAGTACTTCAAAATAACTACTCTACGGTACAGGGTGCTGTATCAGAATAAAATCATTAGTACTACACCAAAATCATGTCACTCCTTTATAACTTTTGATGATTGGACAGACGGAACAATTTTATGGAATATGGGTCACAATATTTAGTCTCGTAATCTGAGCTATGCTTCAGAATGTCACCGTTTTATATATTAAAGTTTTATTTCTTTGATAGTAACCGCGTGTTGTTTTTGTACACAAATGCACCCTGTGGAAGTAAAGTGTATTCATTCGGCTTTTTAGGATGGTTCTGTATTGAGTTAAATTAAAATGGCCTAAAATGGTGCGATTTTAGTTTTGCAATGTAGCTGATGGATAAGAATTGGCAATAACTACTATAAACTGTAGTATTAGTACCCATGAAGAGATGAGTTGGTCTGATGCGTAATATGAATGAAGCACGGTGATATATAATGACATCCTTTGTGTCTTGTGATGAAATGGGAACACGACACCCTGTACTATTATCTAAAACAAGTAAGTACGCAACGTAATTGGAGACATTAAATGACATAAGTGTGATTGTGGTCATTGTGTTGTATATGTAGTAATGGAAACAATTTACAAATGATGTGCATAGTGCGCAGCATGTCCAGCACTCCACTTGCGTAAAATTTACTAGCACACTGAAGTATTTCGATTATCCTGTAACCAGCATTTACCGAGTGGCTTAGTCTCAATATACTGCAAACAAATTATTTTATTGGTGGAGATAACCTACTATTTACTATTGTCTAGCAGTGGCTTTCGGAATAAGTCTATAGCTTTGCCAAACATTATAACTGTTTCATTCTTCCCTGTAGACGTAACTAAAAATATAACTGGCACAATTAGTGAATATCAGGATCGTAAATAAGAGAATTGAAATTGCAGCCGATGATCAAATATAATTTACAGTGATTAGACAGTGACAAAACAAATTCTTTGAAAATGAACATATTTAGATGTTTTTCTACCATCAAAGACTTTGTTATAGTCTTGATTATTGGTGTGTACTTAGACTATGCTACTCTGCTTTCACTAATGATGTGCCACCGTATTGGCAGTATTAGTTTACATTTGCAACTTATTTAATTAGCACCTTTCATGCCTCTTGGAGGATTTATCAAAATAAGATGGAGCAACTAATCATTAGTCTCTCCATCTAATTGACTTAAGACCTTTTTAGGTTCTTTCAAATATCAAATAGGTCTCAATTTGCCCGGGGAACTAATTCAGCGAATATCGTAGCACCTACGCAAGGGATTGCAAAGAGAGATGGGCCACAGTTCAGGAACACCCGACACCCGACTATAAATTAAGCTTGAGTGGCAAAATTAGATCTTTTGCTTGGTTGAATATTGGCTTTCTGGGAAGAAATGTATAAAAGCAAGTCGAATTAGTGAACGATCATCATGTTACTATCTTGCTTAATTCGTGCTCCTACGTGGAATGATCATGTTAAGTCAGTTTAATGCATGCTTGCATTACATTTGCCTAAGGCAAATTCTACATCTATAAAAATATCTTTTTTACTTTCTAGTATACTGCCACAGATAACGCCGCTAAATAATTATGCATATACTAACTTTGAACACACTGTGCTCCCTTTTATAATCTTAGTCAGAATACATCATAAATGTTACGTTTTTTAGAATAAACTTTTTTGGTACAATTCTGGATCCATAAATGATAATATTAGTATAAATATAATCCACGTTGTCCATCAATTAGAGTCAAAAATATAAGCTGACCATTTTTATGATGACAACGTGCATTTTGACATTGACTTCATATAATTATTTCATTCGCTTTCAAGTTAATCGCTAATTAGTCTTTATTTTTTGAATAATAATTGTTGGATTCGCAACTACGTTTTGATGTATAATACTAGAATTGCAGAACGGTGTCACCAAACTTGTTGCAGCAAAATTTTAATTTGTTGCTTTTGTAATTAATAATTTTCAGTTCTCAGATAAAAGATAAGTTAAATATGCTATTATGACAATGGTATTACAATAAAAGTGAACTCGTCTCAAAAGTAAGTACAAATTATTCATACCTAAAATTGTATCAGCAATGCAACGATTATTATTACTTTTCATTTTTGACGAAACTTGGATACAGGTCAAAAAAATTATTTTATACATTTTAAATATTAATTTTTTGCTACAAATAGCTTATTAACGATAGGAAATGTCACCACTTTATTTCCGACTTTTCGAGTTGCGTTTTAATTTTTTCTCAAATAGTACATCCATTACAAAAGTGTAGTACATTAGTCCAATCCAATATCTTACTTATCTTTTTACTCAGATGGTTCGGTTTTTAAAGTCTTATGGTTCATGTAGTTTCACTCATGTATCAGACACTGAATAGTAAACAACAACACTGAAAGAACAGTAATTTGTAAACTCCTTAATACATTTATACAGAAGAATCTACTGTATGTATTTGTTGGCTTACAATTTATTTTATGACAGTTTCCATCATAGCAATAATATGGCTTTAAGTAGCGTTTGCATCGCAGTTGCATGCGATGGAAAATACTTCCATCTATTTCCCATGGAGTTAACGTGCTTTTCCTAGGTTGCTATTTGTTTGCTGTGTAATTTGATCATGATGATTGGATGGGAATGAAAGTCGTAGAAATTTATTACTTTTGGCAAGTTTTACTTATTTGCTAATGTATGTTGGTGTAGGTAAACAAGTTTAATGCACGAGGGACATCATTTCCCAGTAGGTACTGTATAGATACTCTGCTGTATTAGGGATGACTGATGACGATCTGTATATAGAGTATTCAGACAAATCTTCTAACGACAAGATGTTCAAGACTGTCGAATCTATGACCACCCTACTAATAAAATCCTATATCGTAATTGAAACATTGTAGTAATTCAACATTTTAAGCCAGTGGGTAGTTTTAAAAGGGTAATAGTTACCCGGAGCGTTAAATACTAACATGGCTAAAATTTTCCAGATTTGGTATGTAGTGTCATGTAGTTTTTAGTTGTATCAAAATACTTAGAAGCCAGCATCAAAGAAAAATAAATTAAACTCCAGTTAGGATCACATTGAATCTACACGAGATCTTAAGTTGTTCTTTATCCTATATTGCCTAATGCTATTTCTTTTCAAAGAGAAAGTTCAAAAGTTCCAGCTAAGTAGGTGCTTGGTTAGGAAATGAGAGAAGAGAGTTCCTATTACTTTAATGAAATTCTCTAACTTCCACTAGAAAATCCTTAAGCTTTTTTCGCCCATCGGATATTTGAGACAAGACAAAAGGAAATTAAAAATCAATTCCAGCTGCATAATAGCATAACATTTCAGTGGGCTAGTTTTCGTTCTGTGAATTGATAATTTGGGAGCTTCATTATCAGCCCCAAGTAATACAACATTATTATACCGTGTATAATACAGATATTATAGTTATATTGTGTATCCTAGTAATACAGATCATCATAAATTTTTAATTAACAAGTTGTAACTAGAAAACGTTAACTCAACATTTACGAAGGGAAAATATATGAAATAATAATAGAG
>JABASH010001842.1:0-23429 GCA_019776445.1 Tomocerus maximus | reverse complement strand
TGCAAATTCCAAGTGCTTATTCATAAATAAAACACATAAATGCGGGTCCACTATGTAATAATAATAAAAATGCATACCTATTACATAACATACCCTTGATACCATTACAGAACACACATAATTATCATAAACCAGTCAGAGTGGCTAAAGATTAATTTTGCATATAATTTAGGTATTTGCTGCCAATGCACTCACAAATCTTATTGGGTATTCGCTGCAACGAAACTCCATCAGCGCCATGTAATTAAGATTTACAACAAAAAATTGTAGCAAATCATTGTACACAGGTATAGAAATACATAGTAGAATAGATGGTTTGGGCATAAATGTCTAAATGAGATCATAGTAGTATAAGGCATGTGCAATTATTGTATGAATAATTGAAAGTTTAGCGAAAACTGCTTAGTTGATCCAGTTGGTTGGGATAGACATAAAAAGTTGTAGACTGAATTGTATTTGATAGTGTTATAAATATTGGTATAAATGGTTAGATAGAATGTAGCAGGATGGGAATAAATACTCTGACAGTTATTGGCTACATAAATTTGATAGGAATTGTTGAGACGCTGACAATGCATCTGTCAGTGTGAGTGAGCACTATAAAAATTGTGAGACAATTCCTGGAGATAAATAAATATGAGTGATGCATGTATGTGACAGTGAGATGAAAGTCATTTTTCTTTTATAGGAAAATCAATGGGAAGAGGTCATAAAGGTTTGTATTCAGTAGCTTGATATTTACGGAGGTATTTATGGTTTGGGAGAAAGCAGCAATACAAATCTATGAAAGGAAAGGAAAGTAAATAGGAAGGGAAAGGAAGGAGATTGAATTTTTTGCTGCGGAGCCAACCAGAGGCCGCACCCGGCTCAAAATGGAATGGGGAAAATAGAAATCGGAGAAGTGGAATGAAGTGAGTTTCGGACGGAGAAAGGACATGAAAGGTTTAGTTGAGATTACAAGTGGAGATGGGTAGGCAGTAGAAGGAATTCGTGGAAAAGGCGACTGAGGGTTTAGGCTAGTCACGTAGTGCATGCCGTAGCTCTGTCATGTCACAGTCGTATAGGGGAAACCACAGAGGGACTCTTATATCCGTATAGAGTTAATATTTTATCAAAATCCTATCGCCTATTTCTCATAACAACGACCAATTTGGAGTGCGGCAAAAGAAACGTGGAAAATTGAACGAGTCTCCTTATCCTTTACGTGCGTTTTACTTTTAGCACTGAATCAGTGAAATATTTGGGCAATTCTGTCATATACCACTCTGTAGCGTGCGCCTAGGTATGTAAGTTATGAGAGCTACTTCATGATTGCCTTAGAGAAGTCGACCAGTTTAATAAAATCATCATCGAGACAGACTGTGGGGAACATTTCTACCGCACCATCACGATTCTATATACAAGCCAAATCAAAATAAATGAATATACTATATATAGGATGTCCTATGGATAAGTGTATTGTGTATACATTTAATATAATCATCCAATAAGCTCACTGAAAATACGCAACGCTTACGCGGCTACACAGCACACACACAGTGCACACGGAAGATAACACATGGAAGGACTCGAAAGGGGATCAGATTCCTTGTTCAGTATTAAGGAACATCCTTGTCGTCCTCTCCAATCCAAAGTCTTAGAAATCAACAATCCTTTTCAATTCAATTTAATCTTGAACGCGTTGAAATTTAATAGAATTCACTTTCCCATCCCCTGGGACCACATTTTATTTACTACCTACTGTTTCTATATGCATCTCTTATAGCTCGAGATTTTCTGACACTTTATAGTTATAGCCTCATGATTCAATATTGAATCTAATAAGGTGATCCATTCAATGCCTGCTGCTACGACGAATGATTCCCCAAAGCAAAGCACAATACATTTATGTAGTTGAGATCTTGCGTGTCACGACCTCATCCCAACAAAAAGAGATATTTCATAAAAACTGGTAAGTACAGATACATCTCAATAGTAATACTAGTAATTGCTATGTTTGTCTATGCCGAGTTGGCAAGTTACAATTACATAGTTTAAGGGTGGTGTGTGCATTAAGGGTGGGATGCGGCAGTTGAAAAACTGACATTTCAATAAACAACTGCACTATAAGCTGTGTCCTGTCAGCAGATAAAACCATATTTCAGATTTATTTCACAAATAAATTACACTTCCAAGTTTCCCTTCTGTCTTGTCCAAAGGAAGCCTTTATTAATTACTCATTCACTTTCGATTTCTACTCCTTCCGACCCTCCAGCCAACTATTGTTTTTATACAACCGTTTTAATGGAGACAAATGATATTTGGAAATTCTTATTATCATCTTCATCACGAACCGAGCTCTCTTACAACAAAAACTAAAACATTTGTATGTCTTAACTGCTTCGCTATTAAATGCACAAGACTTACGTGCATGGCTTACTATATTACTTGGAAAGTGGCATAAGGATGCAGCTTAATGTCTTCATATATCTTGCACCCGATCCTACTGCAATTTTATCGAACTGCATGATGTCAAAACTAAATCATCGCTATCCAGAAACAGTAGGCACTCATGGCCAGAGAAATAGAGAAGGATACATAAAACCCGATTAAATGAATCTGACCCCTCAAACTAATTAATTTTCTCAAAACAAGGAAAGTCATTTATCTCTGCCCAACCAACATCGAGATCATAAGTGATTCAATAGTACTTCCTCAATAGTATTGTCTACTATCACGATCTACACCAACAGACTTACTTGTGACGATACGGGTAGACAACCTGCATATATAACCTGGGCTATTTTAGACTCCCTACTTAAAATTTGACATGGCGGATTTTCAAATGCTAATAATTTTATTCAAGTTGCAATCTTACAATACAACATTTAGTATTACAAAAAATCCAAAATCAATGCACTAAAAATGATGCCCTTCGTTACTTATAGTTCTTAGCTACAAGAAACGATCTCTCTGTACTAAATGCTATGCTTTGTTCATCATTCTGGATTTGAAAAGGTGAACAACAAAACGTATTGGTAAAATTAACGGCAAATCAATGCAGTTTTGTAAAATGTGTTACAGAAAATATTTAGCCTAGATCCTCTTGAATACTTTTCCTGGGCAAAACACGCCAACATGAAGAAGTAGGTACACATATCCCCGTTATTCAGCGATAAAATCGATACTCACTTTGCATTTATAAATATGCTTCATGAATAATTTACCTCAACGTAATAACGTAAATTGAACCATAAATAAAACACTTTTATATTGTTTTGCTTAGCTTTGAATAAAAGTGCCGCATGTGAGGTACAATTTGAATACACAAGGTATTCATAAAGGAAAATGCGAATGCATCAAGTGCATTTAATTTTACTCTGGTACGTTTCGTGTAGCTTTTAAAGAAGTATGCTGGATTTGCAGCATTTTCGTCTGCTAAAATAAAAGGAAACTAATTAGTGACAACGAAGCACAAATGGATATAATTTATTGGACGATGAAAGTAGAAAGGAGCAGCAGGAGTTACCTAACAAAGAATTTGTTTTTGTCTTTGCATTTGGCTACTTTCTTCACTGTTACCATTTCTGTTTATTCAATAACGATTCACATTACTCGAAGTCCCATTTTCTAACAAGTGTGCAACAATTCAACAGAATACTTGCATTCCTATATCAATAAATTACAACTCCTGGTTATCTGTATGAAATAAATCAGGGAATTATATGCACGAGGGACAAATATTGTTAGTAAATGTCCTACTGACAATAATTATGTTTCAAATTCAGGTCAACATTGCTCGTTTATAATGATACTAATTGCAAATCAATAAGAATAGAATAATGACAACAACTTTCATGAAGAGCTAAACCTATGTCTGATAGGAAAGAGACAATAGAGAAATTGTAAATATTGCAGAACGGAGATGTACTGCAATAATGATTGCAAATATTTATAGAACAGTAGCGTGAGACTGGAATGTGAGAAAGTTGTAGGAGAAATGAATATTTACTTATTTTGGGCTGTGACATGGAGGAAGGATGAAATTGGAACGCGAGAAATCCCTTGTCCCCATTATACATGGCACTTATTATTAATTTAGGATATTATTACTAACCAACTGAACTGGAACATGAATTCTCAAGTAGGAAATTACAACCACAAACCAGCTAAATGAATTACAGAGTCATCAGAATGGAATAATTTCGTCTGAAATATTTAATTCGGCTGGCTCACTTCGACCAAGCATTTCCTAATTTCATTATTTTGGAAAACCCATGGCTTACCTATGCTCACATCTCAACATGACATTTCTTGAATACAGTCACATGTACCATATACATTTAATTTAATGCAACTTTATTACCTTAAATTCTTAAGAAATTACTCGTGTATTTATGTACAGCTTACAGAACTGAATTTATTGTGGTGGGTCCTTCTGCGTGTCCTTATCAAAAGATAAGTATTACAAATGTTAATGGAAACAAGGAATTTATAGAACCTCACATTTATACATCCCAGACAAGATCTAAAGCAAAAAATACCATTATAAACAAGTATTCAAGACTGCGTCTGTAGATCTTTGTTCACATTATAAGCCCCATAGCATCCATGTGTGTTATCCAGCAAAGCAACCGAGGCTAACTGTGAGCCTTTAGTAATTGAAATGAAGGCAACCTACCGCATAGGGAAATTTTAATTAATCCTGGTGATGCTGATGCGGACACAAGTATTTCAGTTTCAAATCAAGCTTTCACAGAGATAGACCTTTACTATAATGCTGGGTATTCCGGCACAAAGAAAGCGAAGATACGGAACAATAGAAATGGGAACATAAAGATAGGAACGGAGATATGTTCTTTAGTGTTAAGCCAGTGTAGTATGGTTATGGGCATCTATTGTATCTCCACATAGCAGTCTAATAGGGTGAGTTTCTCAATGCTTTCTGCGTTTTATAGCTTGAATTGCAACCGCAGTGGTTTTCCGAATCAGTGCAGTGTGTAAGAATGATAAGAACCGGAGATCATGCACTTTATAGTGCTACTAACTGCAACTATTACACTTCTACACTTTATGGCTGGATTTAAAGACACTATTACTACCAAACTATCCCGTACTCCGTGCATTTGACCATCTGATAAAAAACAGCATCGTGGAACGTGCAACTATGAATTGAACATTACGAATCACGAATATAGTAATCAGATTGTTTTCCATTTCTATTATGTACTTTTCTAAAACTACTTTTATTATTTTCTCCGTTTTCATTTATTTCAATGCAATTAAATTGTAGATCCGACAGAACCACATAAGGCAACGGAAATAGTTAACTCTTAACTAATATCATCCTGATAATTATGAACAGTTCATCTTCACTTGTATATGAAGGTACATATAAATAGTATCAAAGCATTATTCAGCATATTGCCTATAACAATCAATGCAGGAGATCGTGTTAAACAGTTACTGATTCCTAAATGCCTAAAATAAGGGCATATTAATAATTTTTCTTAATGTATAATGTCGTGTCTCTACATTCTATATGCATTTAGCAGGAAAATTCTGCTGTGTATAGACATTGCAATGCAATGGCTAAAAATAGCATGCAAATATTTACTTGTTTGATAGTTAAATAGTTCCATTGTTACATAGGTAAATCTCATTACTGCTGTAACAATGTGGTAACTGATATAGTTCATTTCCAGAGGCTTCTCATAAATAATTCAAAAGTGCATAGGTAAGTGTAAGTGACTTGAGAAACATAAATTTACACGCTGAATGTAACGTGTAGACTAATACGTCTGCAACTTGGTGATTGAATTGCAGAGCGTATCATAATTACGCAAAAATAGATTTACTCACCTGAAAATTGCCTTTGAGAATAGGGCCTGCCTGACCAATATACAATGTAGATGCACCGTCGAAGGCCAACTCCTTGGGATTTCTCATTGCAATCTGCGAACTGTGCTCCCGTGCAATTGAGATACAATGTGATGTTATCTCCAACAACCTACAGGAGCATTAGAGAACATCATTCATGTTTAAATAGCTATTTACAATTGTGAGACTGCTTGTCTTCACAGAACAGAAAAACTATGAAAATGAAAACATTTAGAGTGTAATTATGGTAAGTAGTTATCTTCACCTTCATGATATGTAGCACAAATATTTAAATAACCTTTTAGTGTCCGTGCATTGTGTACGTGTGATTCTACACCTGCTTCTATCCTAATTAATTATCACAGACTAAATCTTCTATGCCTTTAGGTGTCCATGCCCCTTTGCAATAATCGTTTTTCGAAAAGTGTTAATAACTATCTGTCAGGAGAAATTATACACGCTTGATTCAATTAAAATAGGGAAATTTTATTAAAAAGCGATTTTACGAATGTCTAACCTGTATATTAGATACGCAGATAAAATCGCAATATAAATATTTTAAACCAATGATGCATATGTCAACAATAAATCAAATATATTTTAATGCTGATACAATTAATTCCGAATGCATCACCATTAGGTATACTCCTTCCCCACTGTTCAAGTGTCTAAAAATACAATTCGCAATGTACATAGTTGACTTACGCCCATAAAAGAACCTGTGCTAAAAATGTATTTAAAAAAATTCAGTCGCAGCGAGTTAGTCATTGTGTGAAAATAGCTCGATAAGAAGCTGGAGAAGTCTTGCGGTTGAAATTGCAATTTAAGTAAGCTTTCAAAGAAAATTGGCTTTGTAGGAGATGGGATGGTGATAGTAGTATAGTAATCCTACTATTGTGTTTAGAGTGCAAGGTAAGGCGTGTTAATTGCATTGTCGATGAATATTTTACACTCTAGGAGGTATTTGAATATTCACATCACAACATGCTCCTCTATGACTAATTCCGACTGATCTGCATAACGACGTGGCTGGATCATCAAACCTGCATTTGTTGTTCTTGTCCCCTCCTCTAAATGAGATACCTCTATCATATCCATACAAGTGTACTCATAACCTGCTCTACTATTGCAATACAGACACAACCTTGCTCGATTGAGGGATTATTAGCACTTTTGTAATCACTCTCTCATCATTCTACAGGAATTTCCATCCAAAGCTATCTTGTTCTGTCACTAAATTCATTAAAATCAAATAAAATCACGTAAACTGAGAGCTAGAATTTTATCAAATCATTTGTAGGTGGATCGAAGAAATATTTGTACCAATATCAGCTATCATCTGGATTTCGTAGACTACAATGCTTAAAAATTTCTACTATGTGCATTGATTTGACATTTTACATTGATCATACAAATGATTAATTTATTCCTAAAGGTTGTTCTTATTAGGATTTATTAGATGACTACCAAAGATACTTAGGTGGTCGTAGATTGTGATTAGTCTACTGACCGAAAATGATAATTGTAGGTAGTAGTAGAACAAAAGTAAACAGACAAAATATTAAAAATGTTATAAGATACTGTTTCTTGCTACTACACCATGGAAAATGGAAAACCACCTCTAGTTAAACAGCATATTGGGATATTCCGAGCATGATTGTAAATGTGATCGTGATAAGATTATTATTGAAGAATTACATAGAATCACCTCTTAGGCTGGAATCAAAATGAGTGATATCATCCAGCAAAATAAAATCTGCAGCAAAAGAATAGGTACATTGTAGTATGTGTGACTAATGTGACTTGTCATGAACTCGTTTATTTTACAAGCGTTAAGTAGTGCTCTAGAATGGAAACTTGATGAGATATCTTTATAATGTACAATACAAATAGATCTTGATATATATGTAGTTACGTAACTATTCGCTATTGGATCAGTGCTTGGCTAATAAAAAATGTAATCGATTAATTTTTGAAAGAAGTAAGACTTAGAGGCAACCATCTATAATTATTTCCAAATAGAGCATGTGAATTAAGGTCTGAGCACAATAGAAAAGAATGTAACAATAACACGGCAACTGGTCAAAGGTTTCCCTATCACATTGGTACTCATTGTAAAGCCATTGATTACGCAACGCGAGGATAACTATACAAATTAAATGTTAGAATGCGTCAAGAATGTCTAGACTTGCTGACCTTTAGAGCAAATCGATTCCATTTTCTTGTCATGATGGGCACTTCAAAGGAAACAAGTGTCTGGGTGACCAAATGACTATTAACATCGGTGTACAATAGTGAGATCATGTTGTGAGCTGAAGTGGCACTGGGCGAGATCTAAGAAACACAATCAGTATTCAATCATTAAAATCCCAATAAATCATAAAAATTTACAAATAATTTCAGAATCTATTGATAATATATTTTATCTAGGTGTAATATTTTTCAAATTCTGAAGATACATAACGTAAATGTGTCACTATTGTTTATAATGCAGAAGGGCAAAGGTGACGGGCAGTGTTAACTGGATATTAACACCACAATGTACATTAATAGCAGTTCCCAATTTGCAACAATAGTACAGGTATCACATACTAAATAATAAAATAGCAGGGCTATACAATATACTTTCTTTATATCGTACATATTTTATATCTTTTAACTTGCGTATACGTGTTTATATAAGGAAGTCATCATACATTTGGCAGAGGGTAAACCTACCTAATACACTAAATGTAAAAAGATCTTTACCAAAGTAATTATATTATGGCCGAGAATCACCCAATCTAAAAACATTTTATCATTAATTGTCATCGGTTGGTTTAAAAAATGAAATAGGAATTCTGGTTGTCATTCTAAAAAATATCATCAGTGGGAGGCAATAATTTAAATTGGCAGAAATTAAAATCGGTTTTTAGAAATGGAATCGGGACAAAGTTATTTCCATCACTTATATTGGGTGGGATTATCTGTAGTAACAAACTCAGATGCAAGACAGATTTGAAAGTTATAAGAATGCTGTGCATTCAGGATTATTTTGCGTAGATGCAATAGTAAATGGGCTCAGCATCAACTAACAAAGTTGAAGAAGACTTGATTCATCTGCTCAGTACTCGGGACAGCCCAAAAGCTTCGTGATTGACATCTTACGAGGAGGGGGCCAAACATAAAAACAAAAAGAGGAGAGAGCAAAGAAAGGTTGTGCCTTCGTCATTTCCTAACTTCTTTCTTAGCATTTTCTTTTTCCTTTACAGCTAAGTAACCACATTGCAGTTACTAAACTTGTAGAATGTATTCTTCATGATGACTTCCTTGAACAAAAATGTAATAGGTTTCTATTGTTAGAAACGTATTGACAGGATAAAGTCACAATCGGTAACTTAACGCACAAAATACAAGTATTAGCATATTTTTATTCACACATCCAATACAGTATGTAAGGTAATACATAAAATATCCTTAAATGAATTCTTAATACCTTGAGGCCAAATTGTACTAAGGTGTCTAGTGGGTTAACTGCTGCAAAAAGGTAAGAAATGTCTCTTCGGTCGGGTTTAACAGTAGCCAATAATGCAAAATCTCGGTACAGACGGTCGGGCAGGAACAATCTATAAAAAAACATATTTTCATTATGATCTTGAATTCAAAGGCAAAGTGTATATTTGTAACAATTCCAAATAAACATAACTTCATTTACACAGATAAGGTGTTGAGAATAACTGATATTTATAAGCAATGATATCTCATGAGCCAAGCAGATGTAGGTTTGTAATTGTAAATGTGTTAGCTTGTGGTAATAACTTTAGCTTTTGAATCCCTCGAATAAAATTAATTTCCCCTAATTACCCCGTTCAAATAAGGATTGTCTTAAGTACTACTTTTTACATGCCATTGATTCATTAAAAATGCATTCTTGGAAGTTTTACATCAATAAGTTAACCAATGCAGTTATAGTTCTGGCTTTGAGATTCTCTCTAAGTTGAGTGCATTTTACGAGATATTTTGTTCTGGCTGTACGAAATAAATGCTTCCTTATGGTTTATGAGGTTGAGTGGGCAAGAAAGAACGTTAATAATTTTTGTTTTAGTTGCTGCGCATATTATGTATCTATGTATAGTGATGTCTAGCCGGTCAGTCTTTTATTACTGCTGGGAAACTAGATAAGCTATTGTTCATAAATAAGCTACAGACATTCTGTATACGAAAATTTCTTTCTATGAAAAGCTAGAAGATGCACAGTTCATATAGGTTCTTTCTTTTTCAGTTATTTATGTCGGTTCTTTAGTCGTTAGTGTCGTATTATTAACGATTTTTCGTTACCTATAATGAGACTTGATATCGGCTCCTTCCCGCAATCCATAGGCTGGAAATCCATCCAATCCTGCTTCAAAATACTGCGTCCTCGGATCGTCGAAAGGTACTCGGATTGCTTGGAGCAGATCATGTTCCTCTATAGCATCTGCAAATAAATTCACAAGCATAGTCGTAAAACATTTTTTCTTATAATTCCAGTCAGAATAGATGACTGAGCAGTAATTTTGTACTCATTTCACCCTTTTTAACAGCAAAACCTAATTCTATTTACGACCGTAATTAAATCCCTATGTAAAATCCTTAGCTCTCCCATTTTCTCCGTGTCTCCTGGGAATGCATCTAATTTTCTTTACTCCACAACATGTTTTCTGTTTGTGGGCATCATAAAGAAAGTATAGCACAGAGTTTTAATTTTCTAGGGCACAAATGCACCAGCTATTACTTATATTATACTAAATATTTTCTTATCTTCCCATATCTGGAATTGGTATTAGGACCACGTCTGTTTAATCGACCGAATTACTTCAAAGAAACACGTCCAATGCAACTAATGTAATTCAACAGAAAGAATTAGCAATACTCTAGCAATTTTGCAAAGGCGTATTTTTTCAATCTTGCAGCTTTGTTCGCTACAGCGACAACCTACATGCATGATTCATTAATTAATATCAGAAATGGCATCCTACAAATAGTCTATGCACTACTAAACTGTAATAGTATATTGTATGCTGGACTTGGCAGAATTTTCAATTACAGCTCTTATGAATAGCCCAGATAAATAAGAAGATTAAATATTAATTAACTACAGCAGATGTTGTGTAACAAAATTAATAGAATTTTTGACCTAAGGATATGTATAACTAATGATATTTGATATATCAGCAGTTGAAATCATCATGACACATTATATCTAGCTAATTAAGTAGTTATCAGGATCGTCGCCCACTCGGCAGACATCTCATGCTTTACCCAAAGAAAATTGCAAATCACAGTTTGAGTAATATTGAAATTTAATATTGAATTTGACTCTTTGACTTGCAACCTAACCCTTTCAATCTACTTATATGATGGGACGATATTAAATTGGAATTAGTATACCTACAGAGGGAAAATTGCAAGTCATACATTTACTACATTGGTCAGGGTTTTTGCACACAATCCCAACCAATGTGATGGGAAAAGTGATTTTTTTTTTAAATATTAATAAGGCAGAAGAAAAGCCCTCAGTCATCATGTTACACAACAGAAATGGTTACTGTTGGAACTGTGAGTAAAATAATGGTGAGCATTTATTTAGATAAGGATGCAACATAAGTCAAAGTGCCAGAAACAAACTATAAGATTACCTAATGGAATGGGCTAATATTTATTTCAGAAGAAAAAAGTTGTTAATTCCTATAATTTATGGTCTTGACTGTCACCGAAAGCATGCGAGGAGTTGGATAATAGTAAAAGTGCTGCAAGGAAGCCTTTTACACTCCCTTATTTCACAGCTACACATGAATCATTAGTAAAGAGACCACAAGCGATTGTGGTCTCATTTTGTAGTACAAGTGTAGATATTAGGTAACTTGTACATACTCTTGGTTAAACATAAATAGAAAATGATTCAATACAAACAAAAAATCGTAGCTTATTGTGCCGTGATAAATAAAGGCGTTTTGTCTACAATAATATTTCGACGCCTCGAATCTCAAGATCAGATCAGTTTCTCTCAATACTTGAGGCTAGAGCTGAGAACGCATTTAGATGAATGTAACCACGGACTCTTTGCATGGAATTATAAACCGCTAGTGACGTGGGTGGGAGTTCTAAGTGTGCCTTCCTATATGTTTACACTTCTGTGCCATTAATTTTCCGGTGATACTCAATGCAATGAAATATATTAGGTCATATTTCTTTTTGAAATGTCAAATTATATTCAGCTTAGTTGTCCTTAGAGTCTACACAGATATTTATAACCAACATATGCACTACATTCTACAGATGCATGTAATAATGTTAACTTCAATTGAGAATGAGAAAATTGTGTCAGGCTTGGATTAAAAGGAATGCATTGTCTGTTATTATGCATCTTGTTATAAAAGAGTAAGAGTACTGCTAGCATGAATTCATTATAAGCTTAGAGAGGTGGAGAGAAACATTCTATTTATAGAAGATTCATTTCAAAACTAACAAATTATGCCTGCATACATAAAACCTATCAATTAAAGAAGGCATAAAATAAAGAGATGTTATACATAATGGTTCCTGGGTTATTGCTGCAATAAACTATTGCAGGTGGTCATTAAATCTGAGTACCTACATTTACTACTAATGTTCTATCACAAAATCCCAACGATCAAGCGATAATTACAAAGGGCCATAATTTATCCGACAATTTCATTTTATGATACTATTTAAAACTTCCTAGCAAACCAATTTTACAAAGGTAGATTAACGTATGATGTGTATGCATTAAGCATTATCGATGCTCGAATTTGTAGTATCTTCAACGAAGTTCCATTTGTATAGATACTCAATTATGTCACACAAACTGCAATTACAAACTACAACGTATATGTAGTCGTTTATTAGACTACTATGCTCGTTTACAGTGTTTGCCCCTAATCAGCATAATTCAGTAGTGAGCTGGATCAAATTATTCCGAAGTATTTACCTACAAGAGTTAGATAAAAATTAAATTGCAAATTGTATTAATTTATCTAACTAACCTCAACCTTGAATATGTGGATACATATCTGTTTCCTGTCAAATAATATCCAATGTCTAGACAGTAATTGACGTAATCCACGTCTACAATCTATCCAAAACTTTTCATCGCTTATTTCAGTTGTTTATTTCGTTTCATCGTCTTGTTCCACGAAATAGGTTCTTTATGCACACAAAAATAGTCACATACTTCACTGACAAGTTATTTTAGCAGGGGTAGTGTTTTTAATTGTAAACTATTAGTCATTATCCCGAGAAAAGAGTTTACTATTTGCACGAAAATAATTTATGAGAATCTACCACGAAACCCAAAGACAACACTCAAAGTAGCTATGTGCAGTACCATTGGAGTATAGAAAAGTATCTATGTGCAATACCATTGGAGTATAGAAAAGTAGCTCCAGCGTAAGTAAAATGCAATATTAATGAGTCTAAAGGTAGCATGAAGGAGGCATAGTGCATCAAGATGATCAACACGAAGAAGTTTCCCTTTCGTCGGATAAATAAATAGTGAATGTTGCTGAGTAAAGTGAGTTGAGTGTGAGGTGTTGAATAAAAGCTGAGAAAAAGAAGTCTAAAGAAACGTAAGAAAAAACGTCAACTGAAGAGCAATACACAATTTCTCACTCAAGCGCCGACATTTCTACCTAAATTCGACCGTGCTCCTTTATCAACCACACAACATTGCATCAACTTGGTCTCCACCGCACTTCTTGTCCACTTTACTCTTAGATCAAAGATAGTATCTTATTACATCACATAGATCCATCACAACCCGACTTGAGTTACTGAAGATCCTATAATATACCGAGAGTAGGTAGACTATGGTCGATGTACCTTCTATATGCATAAATCCCTTTATAAGTAATATATTAAGATTAACCTGTTATTTATCTCTGCACTTAATTATTGTATAGACAGGGATATAATTATAGGCATTATCTCTTATCTCGTGCATTGATCTTTGTTTCCCTAACATATTAACAGTAGAGAACGAATTTTGTGTTGAATCTAAAAAATGGGTTCTCTACTTATCGGTGAAAGAAAGGAATGAATGACAAATATCTCAATTTAAGGAAACCTACTTCCTATCCCAACCCTATTATTTTTGGTGTTGGCCAACATTCGGCCCAGTTTAATTCTTTACCTCGTTATCTTGTCGTATTTGTTTGGGTGACTGATCTATCCCCTTCCTTCCTTCGGGTCTCATTAATGTCCTCTCTGTGGGTAACTAATGTCTTTACCTTTCCCCTCAACCACACATCTACCTTTATGCCTCTTTAAGAACTATAACCCTATAGAGATGAGGAACAATACAGTTTTACATTATTCGATGGTAAAACTTTATAAAGTATACTAGTTGCAGTGATCTATAGGAAGTATTACATTGAAAAGAGTTTACTTAAGAAATATCCAAGCTAGGAATTTTACTCTTGAGACTCCGCAAAAGAAAATCTCACGGGGTGGTATATTCTGAGGTTACTTCGTTCATGTAATAAGCGAAGGCGACACTTTTTTACATTTCAACTGTCTTTACAAGTGAACAAGCATTTAACATTACGATACTTTTCACATGTAAATATCTTCACAGCTTCACACAACTTTTTATCTGCGGTAGATCTCATGTCAAGAGTCAGCCCTACCGTGTCGCATACTTAAGTCAATGCATCCGTTAAGTAAGAAAGTAAGATCAGCCATGTAAGTTCAGAATTCCTTAAGGATACATACAAAAGCTATCGTGGATGTTTTAAACATTTTTAATTTACTAATTTGCAAAACTGAAAGCCTAAATACCTATGTACCAAATGCAGAAGTAAGTTATTCCCAATGAAGAATAATTCACAACCGGGAATTAGCTTGAAATTCGAAATGTTTGTATTTATTAATTATGAAAGTTGAGCTAAACGAAGCTGGGTTACAATGATGCATACAATCTGAAGTTTATCTGGATTTACTGAAATATTTCAACACAAAATATGAATGACAAACTGAATATAATTACACAAGCGTAGTATTACCCATTAATTATGACTAATGGCATGTTATGATGGCCTCTTGGTGTCTAATTGGCCATTTTTATTTCAGAACGACGATTATCGAACACCAGGGAGTCATTTTGGGTACAAGCTGTTGTTACAAAGCTTGCTTTGTCACATAATAATCACTATTTTCGACTGTATACACATACCAGACAGTTTATTTAACAGTTTAAGTTACTGAAAATTGTAAACAAACATTAAAATGAGATGGGAGTATGAGATTTAAAAGTGCTGGCATTTCAAAAATGGTTACTTATGTCAAGTTTTTACTAAAGAACCTTTGAAAATACACGAGCGAAGAGAATTGACATTTTTAAAATTTCATTCCATGCAGGGAGAAGAGTTTAGTGTAGAGAAGTTATAAGTAAAATGTTTGATTTGTGGTTTATAGCTGGACATGATGCTAACTTATAAATGAAAGTGAATAGTAAAATAACTTTCGTAAAACCCAAAACAACTCACAAAGGTCCTCAGAGAGCGAAAGTAATGCATTTTATGTGTGTGACTGAGTAGGCACTGAGGGAAGAGAAAAGGGCCATAAAGACGCTTTTAATGTTTATTAATGCTTCTGGGATGTCTATTTTTATTACTGCTATTTAATTTGATTTGAATTGTGTAGAGAGCCATTCCACAAATTTATGATAAAGTGTCACCGGGTAGTACGCTTTGTCCTCTGTCCCCAACTCCCTAGTCCTGTCCACTCCACAGGATGCACGTAAATGCCATGGTCTAATACCACCGAAGACGCAACTAAGCTACTTTAGGCCCCACACAAGTGAGAACCACGTTAAATATTTAAATTTATTATTAACCATCGCATGCCTGGAATCAACTCGGAAAATAGTAAGTATCATGACCTTTTCCTTCCTACGAGGTTGAATTCCGATCGAAGGTACCCACTAATGACGTAGGCACAAATATACTTGCAATATCTTAGAAATACATTCTTCCAACTCTTGATTCATCCACAGCATTTTATTAGGACCTGCTTTGTACCGAATTCGGGTTAAAATCCTTAAAACCATTTAAACATTGTAATTTAGTGTGTAGGGACGAAAATATCAGAACAATGAGAATGACACAGCAAAACAAAATATATTTTTCATAACTGGGGCACAATGGACAATAGACAAAGCATTCAAGTGCATAGGTCGTATCTTCGGACCTACCATCAGGTGAGACGGTGCGATAAGGAGATGGACTTCCAGAATGTAGAGAGAGATGCTCCATATCTGAATCATTACTTAAAATACCTGTAACTTTTGAGGTTTTATTTTGTTTGACAATGGTATGGTATCCAGCCTGTTAACTGTCTCTCCAATTTACATATACAAGATAACACATCACGCAGGATAGTATAGTGAGACAAGGCAGTTTGTTAGACATTTGTGTTCCAGTTTCAATAAAGCATGTCCTTACAGTTTTAGATATTAGACAAAGTATTTCTTCACAAGCTAAGCATTCCTGTCATTTATATAGCAAGGAAGGGAAAATGTAAATAT
This sequence comes from Tomocerus maximus, assembly GCA_019776445.1. Classification (NCBI taxonomy): domain Eukaryota; kingdom Metazoa; phylum Arthropoda; class Collembola; order Entomobryomorpha; family Tomoceridae; genus Tomocerus; species Tomocerus maximus. Next base: position 7,006 of record JABASH010001842.1, on the reverse strand, counting down.
CTAAACAATGTTATATCTAATAATCAGTGCTGCACCGCAGGCAGAGGAAAAGTAACGCACGGCTTAGGAACTCAATGAATCTAGCTTTAGTAGATTTGAACTGGAGTCCAATCAAGTCCACTTCCATATAAGGGAATCTGAAATAGGTTACCAAATTTGGTGCTCAGATGAAATATGAGAGGCTATCTTTGCTCCATTTGAGAATAGCCCGTAAAATCGGTAGGATTTATCATTATGCCTTAAGGGAGATTTGAGTAGACTACTCTTACTACACAGTGCTAAGTATGTCCGCATGTTTTACCTGTTTTTTGAACTCGTGAGAACATGGCATATATAAATGGATAATAGTGTAGACCATTATAGATCATGAATAGTAATATCTAGGTATAAGTGCTACTAATAATACATTTTAAGATCTGTCATAAAAAGTGTCTGAACTGTGTCATGGGGATTCTGGAAGTAAGACACACTATCAGATCCTCTGATATCGTTATAATAATCTATTTTTTCATGCGAAAGAACGGTTAAGAGTGAACAGTAGACTACTTCCACTTTTTGTTAGTTCAAAGTTCAAGCTATGTATCAACAGAATCCATGGGCATTCATCTCTATTTAAATGAACTATACCTATCACATATAGACAGGAATGATGGTTAATTCCCCATTACATCAGTTCATTCCTTTTCCACGTAATGGTCTAGTGTAACAGGAAACCCTCCATTTTCTATCTGACTACCCATGTTTAACTGTCATAACTATACATTATCCTCCTCCCTACTCCTTAACCCGTTTCTCTGAATTTAAATGCTCTTTTGCCTGACATCACATTACAAAATGTAACGTAGGTTGTATTTATGTCTTCTAAAGATTCTTTCTAATAACGTAACGATAGTCTCCTGTTGATTCTTTACTACCTCAATTGCTACAGTGGCACAATCAGCCTCAGACAGGAGAAGCAAGACACAATTTCCCTTTCTTCTTTCATAAAAGCCTGTCAAAACACAAACGCCTCTGCCTTCACCCATTATACATTGCGGTTTCACTATAAATACTTCCGAAAAATGCATACTATACCGATATACCGTCGTGCATTTGCAAACAAATAGAGCTCCGAGAAAAACTCGATCCTTTTTCACCCTTTTCTTTTACTCTTTTGTCAAGGATGTCATTTATGGGTTTCCATTTAAGAACTCTATGGAAAAGGCTATTAGCAGAGTACCTTAACATTATACCATTACCTACTACAGGGATATTAATAACATACCTTGGTAGCTTATTGGTTCTGTGGAGATGCACTGCAGATAAAATTATGTACATGTGTATGCATTCATGTTTTATGGGTTTCCTTTAGAAAGATTCTTGTCCAGAGATATAACAGATAAAGTACTTTTATGTAGTACCAGCAGTAAATTAAAAGAAACTAGTAATGTCCCTATATACCATATACGAAATACATAATAATAGTCATGATAGTAATGATGAGTTTGTTTTGACAACTTGACTCGGCAGTTTCAGAGCAAAAGTCAAACCACTCATCATATTCTGCTCCCTGAGACAACCTGAAAAAATGTTTCCTGCGGTTTCAGCTGAAATTTAATCTTGAAACTGTCTAGCATATAAAATTGCATTCAACTGTCAACTTTAACTTCACATTAAAACAAGAAATATGTTTACATATCAGTTGAAAGAACCTATTGCTTATGGTACAAAAACTTCACAACAAATCATTACTATTGCTGTGAAATCCACACTTTTTGGGAATTTATTATTGCATTCAGCTTTTTGTGCAGAAAAGTTTTGTACTTTACATACCTATCCTTGGGTTGCATGGAAAATATTTCTCTGCTGCTTGTTGCACTTTTTGTAGCTATCTTTTTATTTTCCTAAGAAATTATTAGCTATTTTTGACATAGGCTAGGCACTTGGAATAATATTCTATGAGAATAACTGACTGATGTCTAGTCTGTCATATCAATTTTGTAAATGCATTGTGTAATGGTCTTTAGCTGCGTAATAATACGATTGAACAGTAGATTTGACAATAGAATGTTTGCATAGATATTCAGCATGTCATAATTGAAATGCATTGTTTAACCATTTACAATTGTTATGATACTGAGAGTATGTTTACATAACCCGGAAAACAATAATGCTTTGTGCAAACAACTGGAAAATCTAATGAATAGATTTACTGTATAGATCTACCTAACTTGAAATTCAATTTACACTCTCATAGAGAATACATTGGCTTCCCTATGGATCGTGTAGAATGTTCATACTCTCTATAAGTCAGTCATCGTGTGCATTAGAACAAACTGGACTGAACTTCATTATTTGTCTTTGGTTGTGTTTGCATTTTGCATGAAGAGAGTTGAGCTGTTTAGCATTAGCATGCTGTCATATATTTCCGATGCAATGCGCACAAAACAAATTCTTGGTTCACAGCGTGCGAAGTGTTAATGTATTGTAATTGTAAATGTGTATTATTGCCAGTATTATTACTTTAGCATGCCTTATTAGCAGGACCAACCCTAGTGGCTCGACATATCTACGAGAGACTAAATTTATGTTGTGAATATTTGTTGCAGGCAAACTGGGAAACATTTTCGTATGGTCAGATGACACGGAGGATGATAGTCTCTATAGGACGCAAAATAAGAGGACTGCATAGAAGGCCCAAATGCTCAAATGCAAAACGAACAAACTTTGGTCAAAGGATCTGCAGTCAGTAAAAGTACAAGAACGAAATTCAGACCATGTGGGTCTACTTTATTTGTGCAATCATACATACATACTGCTTACGCACTAAATATGGTCAAATCAGATTCTGTAAATTAGATTCTGGCCCGCATGTGTTCTTTTACATTACTTACTAACCAGACTAGCTCAGACCACACTGCACCTCAATATGTATACCCGTTATATATATTCACTCTTTAGATGCATTTATTTATGCTACCCCATCAAGCTTATTATTATTTTATTACACTTGGCAGATGTCTGCACATGAACTAGTGGACAAATGAGCAAAATAAAAATGGTCATCATCTAAACGAACGTGAACTGCGTTAAGATATCTGCATTGATCTATTTAGGAAGTAAACTCTGTGCATTATGCACATGCAGGCTTAGGTTTGTGCACAGATTACCACATATCACATCTTTACTCTTGTCTCTGTTCTTTTTGAGGAATGTTGACCAACATTGAATGTTTTCAAGTTAACGCTTAAACCTAATTAGTATGAATAAAACCATATTGCACTGTTAGCGTCCTTCTTTCCTGGTCCTTTATTTCAAATGCGCAACCGCGACTGTTGTTTTCTTTGTTTGGAAATCGTTTAACATTGGACGACGAAACACGATGGTGTCGAGAGTGGAAAACTGATTGGAATATTACTATCAGCTAATTGAAGGGTGATTTACTGATTAACTGCGATTTTTAATTGACATTGGGTCTGCTGACTGATTGTGGAATGGTCAATTGACTATCTATGTGGAGAATATTAGTCATTGGAGGGAATATTTACGAAAAAGATTCCAAGTTTTAAGAAACCTATGCAACAATGTTATATCCTAAAAATTATTGAGGTATATTAAATCCAGACGGGTGTCCAGACGGACAGACCCGGTATTTCCATGAAGTAACTTTTCTGCTACCTAAATACTTAGTTCCTAGTTTCAAATTGGCAACCTTGATGTAAGATCAATTGACTATTAAAATCTTATACCATATTACCTAGCAAAGTGTCGAAAGATTATGATTATCATATCGCTTAAATGTACCCATCTACTACAGTGCAATGATTAAAAGTACCAAAATAGGATTCTTCTTCACCTCTGTAAAAGGGTAAAGAAGATAAAAAATAAGCAGGAACTGGTTTTCTTAAACTGGACATGCTAAAAATTATAAAAGTCTTGTCCGAGGTATTCCCTTAGAATCTATTTTTCATTTGCAACCGAATTTTATGTGAAGAGTAGTAAAACTAAAGTAGTCTGAACTTCAATTATTATAAAGTGTAGTACAAAACAAGATAAACAAGATTTTGACAAGTTAATGTGCTTATAAGATGTCTGTTCACTACAACGAGGTAAAATCTAGTTTCCTGATACTAAGTGGATTTCAGTTTAAGGCTTTTGCCATAATATGCAGTAATAGAATTAGTAATTCCTGCTTATCACTCAAAAGATATTTGAGACAGGTGCAGATAATATCGCAATAATAGTAAATTGTTACCATATTCTTGGTATTCACTAATCAGTGTAATTTAAAATAGGTTTTTCGTGTTTAAAAGTTTGATATCAACAATTTCATCCGATGCAATTTACAGTCTACAGTCTATACTCGAATCGTTCTAAACTAGATTGAAGTATTTCCTAAATATTTATTTAGATTTCTCAGATAATTGAATTGAAAAATTGTACTTCCTACTTCCTTCTAAATAAGTTGTAGCTATTAATATTAATTTCATTGAAAAAGTGCAGATTCTTCTTTTCTATTTTATTCAGAAAGTCATTTTTGTCATTTAGACATTCATGCATTGTTAGAATCGGTATACGAAAGTAAATAATGTGTGCATTTGCTACATAAGCTCATGGTCATTGTAACAAAAGAATAAATAGATAACGATCGAGTACACTACTCATCACAAGAAAGCCACATAGCTCTGCATTTGTTTCATTTTATAAGAAAAATATCTACTAACTGTAGTTAGTATTCTTATTATCTGCACATAGCTGACATTTTGATATGATTTTAATGTATTCTAACCGGGAGCCATTCGTTCTTGACAATTTTGAGCACAACTGGCATTCATGGGGTCCACTATAGTAGTAGCGTGTTGACAAGTTGTCTTTCTAAGTGTCATAACTATTTTCTGAGTTGAGTCCAACTTTCCGTGTTAGTGCTATAATATTCAGAAAACGCAATTTACAGGGACAGGCGTCCCAAAGTCGACAGGCAAGCGAAAGCAAAATGATGTACCTACCTGCATCACTCACGTTTAGTAGACAGAGATGTTTCGTCTTCTAGTAGACAGTACATTAAAAGTGAATAAAAGATATGCAAATAAATAAGCACACGACAGTGCATTGCAAAGTGTACCAGGGCTGCAAAAAAAGAGATTCAGTGCATCGTAGGGGCAAACACTCAGGGAAATGAAAAACAAGATCTTCATTCAGATGTTCTATTTTTGTGTAAAAAACGTAAACAAAACAAGTGGAAAAGTCTATTTGAGAAAGTTAGGTAGGTAGGTTCTGTTGATATTGACTCCAATAAATCTACGCAGAGATCCTGGGAAAAAGCAGATGCAGCAAGATATTTAGTCACATTTTTCATCGGGTTTATGCTAATGTTACCTATTTGCCTATCTACGTGCTATGCAAGTTGAGATGTTAATAATATAGAAAGCAACTGTTAAAGCTTCTTATACTAAAATGCATGACAAGTGTACAAAAATAGTCCCGAAATGGTCACATTTTTTTCTGTGCCAAGTCATAGTAAGAAAATACATACCGACAAGTCAAGAGTCATTGGCATTCGCATTTCTCTTCGAATCTTCTGCTTTAGCTTGGAAATATCAAAAACAACAACTACGCTGGGACTTAAATAACTGGCACAGTATTCCTTGCTATGCACATATAAATGTGCACATAGATATAAGTAATGTATGAACACGTTCGGAATATGATTCTGTACATGTTCAACATTGTCCTGCCACTCTGCATGCATACGACATTCATACATTCACTGCTCCAGTTTTTCACGGGCTATTTAGATAAACAACGCAGTGGAACACCTTAAAAACCTTCACACCCTTCTCGACACTTTTTAAATAAGAAAAGCCTTCTCCATTTCTAATATTGAGTTGTAAATAGTTGTTTTCAGTTCAGTCCCTCAGCCCACTTCCATTTGTCGTCTTCTCTAACCCGAGGTGGTACATCTCAGTATGTTGAAAACCGGATAATGTGAATTACGACTTCGGCTATTCCAATACACTCAAAAGACTCATTCCGTATCCCTTGCTTTGAAATTTTAACTCTTTCCTTGCTTTAACGGAAGAAATCCTGAGAGGAAGTCGTCAGAAGAAGGAAACATTATTTCAATTCTACTTTTATTTTTCGACATGAAAGCATCAACAGTCATACTATAACAGAGTTGACATTTCTACCAAAAGGAGAAAATGAATCTGCACTTTTTTCAATGAAATTAAAATAGAAATAGCCACAACTTATTTAGAAGGAAGTACAATTTTCCAATTTAATTATCTGGAAAATGTAAATAATATTTTCAATTTTTGATTGGGAAGACCTTGAAAAGAACGAAAACTCCTGACTGAGATTTGTGTTTGGTATGTGATGTGAAGAAATAAAAGAGCGTAACGAGAGAGAATAAATCAGATTCGGATATTTGATCTGCCTAGTAATCATAAATGTACATACCTTGAAAAGATCCTCCGAAGTTTCTGTTGCCAAAGGGTTCAGCGGAACACAGAGAGAGTGGGCCGACAAAGAGGAGGAGAAGTATCATCGTAGTTAAAAATTGGCAGGAAGAGCGCCGGGGAAAGTCAAACTCGTTGCACTTGCATGGTGTCCGTAAGCAAGTTGGCCAAATGAAGGCAGTCCACAGCCAAAGGAATCTACAAAGTGAAAAGCAGAGCAAACAAACAATAAGGATGGATTTCATGAAACTTTTATCCTCCACTACTCCTCACTTCCAAACATCAACGCAATCCACTCTCTCCTCCGACTTCACCCTACTTCCTTTCTAACCGAAACGCATTCGTAGCACTGCAAATGGCTTCAGTGAAGTGCCTATGAATTTTTCATGAAAATCCATTAACCTCGCATTGCACTGTCCACTTTCGTTTTTCCATCCCTTTGTTATACCACCAGAAAGACTTACTGGTGTCTGTGTAATGTATTTACAAATAATATTTAGATAAAACACGAATTAATTGGGAAGGATGTGCACAATGTGCACTTGCATATGTCTCTGGTAGGTTAATTA
>JABASH010001841.1:0-23442 GCA_019776445.1 Tomocerus maximus | reverse complement strand
ACACCCACTCAATATCTGTCGCAGCCAACGTCATGACACGCCAAAGTCACTCACAAAAACCGTAAATTGCCATGCAAGAAATTCCTTTCGATAGGATAAATACTATATGTATGCTTCAATAGCATTTACAGAGGATTGTTGTCAATTTTTTGATTTACATTGTTAAACTTTATAGTATACTACGTTACTTTCTCAATGGTTCAGTCTAACATTGCAGATACATTATAATTAAAACGTGAGGAGGGTACTTGGCAAAATTTTGTCCATTTTTAAGGGCGACATTTCCATCCCATCTTAAAGCTCTTATCTTATGAAACATTGTCATTATTCACAACTTTCTTTAAAAACCCAGTTTTTGAAATACTGTCAGTAGTTTGGCTAACATTTGGGGTGCATAGTGTTTCAGTCAGTTGGTTACTATTATGCATATTATTTGAGTCTTATTTGTATGCATCTCTTAAATATAATTTTTGAGGTATAAGATTGTATAATAGAAGCAAATGTTGAGATGAATACGCAATGAAGTATAAATATTTTGTCAGTGGTTACAAGTAAAAAAGTTGAATAGAGAGGGGAGCGTGAGTGAAATTAGTTAGCATTATTAGTTCTAACGAAGTAAAGTGATTGAATGTGATTGGATTCAGTGAAAGGCAGTTACTGTGTAGTATTTACTTTAGAGTTGAAAGTGAAAACAAAATAATAATCCGGTTCTAGGGCTCTAGTACACGATACATATAGTATAACCAGTAGATTTAAACATTTCTCGTCTATTTGGGGAACTAGTACATTTAGATTAACAATAGTAATTTCCTCTCACCTAATGATTATTATTCGTAGCGCTAATACTTACAATTAGAAGTAGACAGACTCTGTTTACAAATTAGGCTGCACTTTGTAGCTACATAAATTCCATAATTTGATTTTGTCCGTTCCTCCTGGAAATATTGGATAGAAAGGAGCTTCGTGTCATTTGCTTTCCCTGTAGTTGCCTTGTGACTTTGTTGAGAGTAGAGCGTTAGGGTCCATTATTATTACATAAGTACAGTAGGAGAATTGGCTCTATTGTTATTTAACAGTTGGAGTGTATCGCAGAATTAGCACTTTTGCCTAATTGCTAGCTAATAAATAGCGTGGCGCTCCTTTACGACCTGTATTTATCCAGATGATCATATAACATGACAAGCTCGGTTAGCAAGATGCATTAGCGAATTTCGTTTTTGATTTTTATCTCGGAAAATAGTGTAACACAGAGGGAGAGGAATTGAGTACGCATTGGTAGTGCCCTGTAAATACCTCTGTATTATTCCCAGCTGGATTAAACTGAAATATTAGCTGAAACTAAAGCTACGGGCTTTATTTTCTTTAACAACAAAAATAAGAAAGCAGACACGCAACAAGGAGTTGCAGCATGAAGTTGAGTGATCAATATGTGTCACTGCCATTATCCTTACACTTTGAGAACATACATCATACCAAAAACCAGTAGCTAGGAACATGGAACAGTTTTTATGTTTTCCAAATACATATAAATAATACATACATAAAATAGTACATTAGAGTGATATATAGGAATTACACATTGCGTTAGTGGTGCTATAATTGAAGTAGGATAAAATAAAAGGCCCATATGCATCATGGTCTCACTTTAACTACTCCACTGTGAGATTAGAGTAGGTACACCGAATTTTTCTATTTGTGTATGCACTGCACAATTTTGAGCAACAAACAGCAGAAAGCAAAAAACACACTTGAAAGTTATTCATGCATTTATCGTTAAAGGGAAGAGGAAGGTACCTTACATACGATTAGGGAGGTTGGCTACATCCTACTAGTAAATATACACAAAGGAAGTTTTACTTTGTGCTCCACAAATATAATTCCAAACTATTCCATATTTTTAACATTCACTCACTCACATACGTATCACATACAAATGTTATCACAAAGCTTTGATACGACCAAATCCTACAACCAAACCAGTCCAACCGAAAGAATTTTCACAAAGAAATGGAGGAAACCTCTAGCAAACCCACTCATCATTATTTTCTTGGTTTGCTTCTTTGATACAGAAAATCAAGGGAGCTACGGAAATAAAACTACTAAGTAAACACACGGTTATTTCCACAATGTTTGAATAGGTACATTGATGTAGTTATGTCATTTATATACTTTGAATTCTAACAATACGAATTGGATCACGTTTAAGTAATTAATTATGGTAAGAAATGGTTGTGCAAATCTAATTAAGCAATGAAAGAGAAATTGGCTAATAAATGTATAATATTAATTACATAGGGAGAAAGCCTGAGAAAGGGAATGTAGGTATGGAAGTAGAGAAATGGAAGTAAATAAAAGAGAAACGTTAGAAGCATTTGGAATAATTTGCATTGACACGGTCGAGAAAGAGTACAGTAGTACACTAGAAAAGGCTGTCTAAATAACTGCCACGTGAATGATCTAACGGTTTTTCTCGACTTTTCTTGTTTTGATTGACAGAGGCTTCGAGTGATTCATCAAGTGGGCAACGCTCAACGAGTTCCGTAGTTACGAGTCTTGTACCACTAGCGTGTGAATGGATGATCATTTGGTGGATGGCTAATTCAATGAAATCCGTTGGAACGACGGGGTCAATGTAAATGGTGCAAGTCCCGCGTATCTAAAGAAATGTTAATCGACGGAGCGTTAACGTTAACTGCTACTCATGTACATGTAAGTAACTAATCTCTATGGAAGGAGCGAGAAAGCCAACCACTCAAATCAAAAGTAAACGAAAAGAGACCAACCAACCTGCCCACTCAAATTTAGCTACTACTGCTCTACAACAATAAATGCTGCATTCTCCTTTCTTTCGACTTGACTCTTATCAAAATACACATAAATAACTTTAGATCAAACTCTGAACACTAACCAATTCCATTTTCTCCCCAGAGAGAAAAGAACTGATGAATTTGACTGTTTCTATGAATTTTCCTGTGCTTCGGAGCTCTAAAAACAATTCATAATTCAATCGTCATGAAAACTTCAGGATAATTAAGTGACTCGAATTTAAGTTTTGACAGAATGCAGTAGGTCAAACCAAGTTCTAACAGTGCAGTGCCCTCAAATGTGGATTAAGGAGAAGAAGTCAATTATATTAATAACAAATATACCTACGTACGTGGGTAAGGAAATATTAAATGCTAATCAATAAGTGTCCAAGTGGACAGGGACTTGTGATCACAAACCTTTAAAATACCATACAATTACGTCATGTTTAACAAAAAACCAAAAAACAGTCAGTTAATATCTACTTCGTTTTAAGTACCATACTCTACAAAGATTGTTAAGTATACATAGTAAACTCATATAATTTCAATTATAGTTTTAAATCACTTAACTATAGATACATGCTAAGTATAGGTATATGGACGATAAGCTTGAATAAGTGTTGGGACTACTGTAATATAAAATACTATAAATATTCCAGAAAATTTTAAAGATTACACTAAGTATTGTGTGTTAAGGTCCTGCTGCAGTATAGACGCATTTGTATGTGTTTTCCTACTCCATCTCGGCACAAATAACTTGCCTAATTGTCAATCAATCTAGACGTAATTAGTATCAAATTAACTATCCTGGAGGGTCACAAAGCTCAGACTTGTTACAATTTGGACCCATAAAAGCAAGAGAACTTATTTCAAAAAAATTATTTTTTCGACAGGATTTATTTAAGATCTTTAAAAAACATAGTCTTTTTAGGCAAAACGGAGCCTTGTGACCCTCCATGACCCTGACAGAATGTCTGATAAAAAAATTAACTTTCCAAATTGAGTATTTCTTTAGCTATTTTTGCTTTCCTAAAAAATAAATTTTGATTTTTTTGTACTCAACTCCATGCAAATTGATCGAGTTAATACCAAGTTCCGCTAGATGCTTGTGTGTACTGCAGCCGGACCTTAAGATAGAAATAAGATTTTTTGATTATTAAACGGGATAAGTAATTCTTATAGCCACAGGACAGAAAGATAAGAGTCTGCAACTTGTTTTCGTTAACAGTTACTTAATGAAAATAGGGAGAGCAGACAGATATAAATACTATATGATAAAATTAAGTCTATACTATGATGATTCTATAAGAAAATGACAAAAAATACTACATAAACACATGCAATTACATTTTAGGGAAAAAAGTGACAAAAAAGTGACAATTAAAGATTGTCATTATTGTTGGACGGGAATATCTCGTCATTATCTCCTGATTAGTCATGTAGAAATAAATAATTCTGTATTCTGTACTGTACTTATTACATAAATGGACAAGTGAGTGTGGTGTGTGTACTGTACCAGGATGTATGTGGTCTAAGTGTGACTGTGTGAAGAACATTATAATTGTATTGTAAAAATGAGTGTGCCGAGGGAAAAGAAAATGTATGCAAGAATTACTCCTACTAAAACCACAACTACTGTGAAATCTTTAACCCAGTTTCTTCTCCATTTGAATAAAAGAGTCGTTCTAAGAAACTTATTGTATTTTATTCATTGTGTGATGCTCCTTACTTGTGCCATTGTATAATATGATTGCTCCTCTTTTGTTACATCAATTGGCTAAATATACTAAAAGTTGCAACAGTCCGCAGAATATTTGGTCGGTGAAGTCTCCTGTAGCTAGTACCTACAGTATACATGGAGGGACATGAATCTAAGTAGGTCTTTAGTAGGTCTATTGCATTTAGCATTAAGAGAGTCAGTAGCTATTTGTATTGCAGGGAGATATTGTTGTAGACTAAAGAGGGGAAAGGGAGAGAACTTCCTTTACTTTCTTCTCAGGGTATTAGATAAAGTATTTCATTGCATTTAGTAGCCTTCTCTGTTGTAAGTCTCATTAATTGGAGAGTTTCTGTCGGTAATGTGAGAGGAAAGCGGGTAAGAGAACAAGAGAAATAGGAAAGCGTAATAATTTGTGTAGGGATTTGGTGGGCAGAGAAAGAGAGTTTAGATGAAGAGAATTTCCGACAGAAATGGCTTTCTTGGAAGGAGTCATGTGGAATGATTACATTGACCCGGAAATGAAATAAATCGAAATATTAAAGGGGAGAGACGTGATTAGGAGATGAAGACTGAGAGTCAAGTCAAGGCAAAGCAGGCCAAACGCGGACGGACCAAACCCAAAAGTGACTCTCTCATATACTAAGGTACACTTATATATGTATAAATAGCTCAGGAGAGATATAAGTAGCTCTGTGAAGAGGCAAAGCAAAACTCAAGCAAAGCAAATGAAACTAAAGTCAAATAAACTGAAGGAACATCACATAACATAACGTAAAGGGACGTTATGCAATATAATGTAATGTAAGGAAAGACAAGGAAATTCCTAATAGTCCGCCTCGCCTCGGCTCTCTTCTTAGAAAACCAGCCACTGTAGTCAATGCTTATGAGAGTCCCTACTTGTATATCTATATTTATATTAAGCTTCCCTTTGGATTCAGGATTTATCCATCCTTCCTTCGGTTTTGCCTTTGCTACGGCATTACTGCTCTAGTGGCGGAATGGTCGCTGGGGTTTTTGAGGAGGGAAAGCAGCTTTGGAAGGAACTCATGTGGAAAAAAGATGTTGCTCTCCGAAGCTTTTATCTGTGCAAGTGGTTCCATAATTACCAACCTAATGGTTACGAGTTAAAACGAAATTGGGCTTTCATGGCGTTTCTCTTGTGTGCGGCAGGCATCAACAGGACCAGACTCCTCCACCACACCACCACTACTGCAGATACACCAGACTTATAAACCAAAAACCAAGGATAAGCTACACGACAAGTTCCTAACCTAACCTAAATACTGTATACCATAATAATATATCCTCTCTGCTAAAGAACAAATACTCATTTCAATGCTTTCTCTTACTTTCTCCATTTACTTTTCCCTTTCACTCTCTTTGTAATTCTTGCACACTGGAAGACCTATTTATATATGAGATTTAGAATACTCAAAGTCACAGCACAAACTCCTATTACTGACGTAACAAATTTCCAGATTTCCCTCTGCTGTCGCACAAACCTAAACAGAAGCCTTTTCTTAATTCTTTCTACTTACTGCATAGAGTCTTCTATCTGTATGTAGTATATAGAGCACAAGACACAATACCTTAGTATGTGCAGATCTCTCGTGTGGGGAGTCAAAGTGGAATGCCATCATCCCTCTCACTCAACCTATACTTGCCCTTCCTAGCCTTGACTTTATCTCCAGACTCACCATCAACATTCTCGCCATTCAGATTCCCAGCCACATACAGAGTTCCTCCTGACTTATCTTGAGCTAGAAGACGACCATTTCCAATCTCCACATTACTTCACTCTAAATGCTAATCCTTATCATCGTCAAATGAACGATCAGCTCATCTTCCACATCCAATACACTCTCTCCCACCAACCTCTAACTACTACACAAGTAACTATTACTGCAGGAATGAGTCACTTCACGACGTATGTCTACTACAAGACACTTTCTTTCTCCCTGACTCTAACACTAGAATAACATTGCAGAGAGCCACGAGTTCATGTCGTCAGGCTATAGCTTTCTCTTACTATCAACTAATGTTCTTTCAACTTCAATTTAAAATAAAACCAAATGCAATGAAACGGTAAAGTTAAAAGTAGCACTCTCACCATTTAAGTGTGTGGAACATTGCCAGTTATAGTTGACTATGCTCAAACAACTAAACAGCACCACTACACCATTGTACAAGTGACTGCTACTAAGTATACTCACCACAAAAAATATACGTTCTACCTGCTAAATACTTATATACATACAAATAAGGTATGTAAGTATATACTTATAAGTATATGAATGTCTACTAATTTAATATACAGTTAGTTTACAACTCTATGGTCCAAGAGAGGTTAAGTAAAGGTTCAGTTAAGTAAGCACTTTAAAAAGCAGTAATATTGTAAGTGCAAGTAAAAACCTTGTCTAAGCAAAAGAGCTGTAATCTAGAGAGTTGTAGGTAAGAGCATGCTTCGGTGTGTAGACTGCCAATGGAAACCGCAATAAAATAATAGCATTATGAGAGTATGTGTGTACATATATGAGTTTTATTTAGTGTTTGGCCTATTCTGGCAGGTTTGGTGACCGAATGGAAGACTGGAGAAGTCACCTTGAGACATCCATCATAAACCGCCAGTTCTCATTCCATTCACTGCCAATTCCCACTCAGAAAACTCATTTCTCCAGCAAAGAGCAATCAAAGAAATGGTCGCTTCTCAAATTATTGCACATCAAGCCGTTAGTGTCTCGTGTGTGGCCCTGGTTTGTGCCCATGTGACGGTATAAACTGTCTCCTATTGCCATCTGAATGCGTATACACAGCTGCTGTGGATTTGCTTTAGAAGTGTAGTTCTCTGTACTTTATTTCGTTTTGGCAGTTCTATTTCCGTCTGCGTAGCTGCTAGGGTGTTAGGGTTACATAGGTTAACAGCAAAAGGGATAACCGAACTATAACGATAGTGTGACTTTCTTTGGCTTTCCATTTGGAATTGGTGGGACTGAAACTGAACGACTACTTAGGAGTGAGTGTCCTATCGTTGTGGGCACAAGTATAGATAGAACATAAAACTAGGAATAGGAGACGAGTAGGCACTAAAGATATTATCCTTTCTTTTCCTTTGGCTTCAATTGCATATGGTTGATGGGATGTGAGTTTCTTTTCGTTTAGCAGTAACATGAGCTTGGCTAAGGCTGACATATCCTAGCAGGGTACTCCTATGTATTACTATTTTACTTTTCTCATGCAATGACATAATTTAAGTAGCTAGTGGTGTGATGTGTCAGGTTATGTTAGTTAGTCCGTGTATAGTAGCCACTCGGAATGACTATATCGTATACAAAATAACATTGGGGAAAAGTATAATTCTATCGGAGCTATCTCGGCAGTGAATGGGATGGAAAGGGCGAGTCAAGTGCGACTGGAATGGCAACTACCTCTTCGTCCATTGTTTTAAAACGTTTTCCACGACTTACAACAGGGATAAGCACACTTTCACTCAACAATCACTACTATACGGATATAATATATAGTTGCACATAACACATACACATTCTGTCAGCCTTTAAGGTCTATTAAGTACTATAAATACGCAGAGAGGAGGGAGTGGAGATGCATTGGTGAAAGTCAAATGTAATAGAGCAATGCTCAAAGAAAGTAAGGGAAGTTACGCTACTCCTTGCTAAGTACAGGAAAAGCAACAGCAAACGAAAAGCAAAGCAGCGGATTTGGATGGGGGCAAATCAAAGTCAAGTCAAGAAAGAAATGGAATTGGAGGCTGGAGGATTTCATCGGAGGTGACAGGGAGATGCGAGGGAGAGACTTTCAACGCTACACTTTTATTTACACATCCCTATAGTAGAGACACATATGCTATTTCCCTCTTCAAGTACAGGCTAAGCTACCTAAGCAATGTAAAGCAATTCCAAGCCAAAAAAGTGAGGACGGGTTCCCTTCCCTTGCCAAGATGGCCAACTCCGGATGAAGCACTCTCGTGTTAAAGGTTAGTACAAATCTTCCGGCCCACTTTGCTTTCTACAAAATCCCTCCTCGGCATTTCACTCTACATACTCTTTCCATGCACAGGGAAGGGAGAACTAAAGGTAAGGGACGCAAGATGCAATGTAGCATACTTAATATACCTAATGTCAGTCATGTACCTAAAGTTAAGTTACCTAACCCTCCAATCGTTGAAAATCCAACCCTATGTCTTCCACTAAAAATTCCCCTTCAATACAAAATCCTTCAGATACGTAGTAAATATATTTAATAATGCCGTCAAAGGAGAAAGCATAAGATTAGCTTAGGAAAATGCAATTTTTCCCTTTGGCAACTACAATATGTGCATAAAATCAGCCACCCTGTGTAGCTAATACTTATAAATATAGTAGCATTAGTTATGCAGATTGGTAGAGAGCTGATGGTAGAGGTCGGTGGAAATAGGAAGTTAATGCATTATAAATTAGAATGAAAATGTGTATATAAATTCCTCCGCCCACAAAAGGATCATTTCTAACGAGGCGGACAGGTAGAGTCAGAACGACCTCTTGATTCTCCGTATTTAGAGGACTAAGCAAAGGTAGAGATGAAAAGTAAATCAGCCTCATTTCAAATTGAACTGAAATGAACTGTGAGTGAGCAACAGCACTTTCACAGTAAAGTCGAGCCCATGAAAAGATTTCCCTCTTCCACAATGGATATGCTGGTTTTCTATTGCCAACAGTGAAAAACAGGGAGTTAGGTTCAGTAGCCATCTGTGCGTCAACAGGAAAAGAGCTAATACTTATTACTTACCTTCTACTTCGTTAATGCCCAGCTAATACATGCTTTCTCCAGAACTAAACTACCTTTGCTACCCATAAAGGTACTTAAAGCAACTATTAGCTGTAAACTATGAGCATTACTGTACAGAGAGCCCAAACTGAGTGGCTATATTCATTCGGAAGGTAGAGCCGGCTAATAAAGGTCCGTTTTGCTACGTTTCTTGCTTTATGTGTGCAGTTTAGTAGTCCTCTGCACCATGTAAGTGTATTACTACAGTTTTAACATATAAGGAGGAACCATGTATAGGAAGGAAATTTTCCTTCCACTTCCCGTTCTCCTTTCTTTCGTTGACATAGGAGGAAAGCTATAATAATGAACGTAAACTCAGCTATATACATAATAGCACACTCTGCCAAGATTATCCTTTGCCAGAAGCGTGCTAATAATTAAAGGACTTTTAATGATCTCCATGTTTCCTTTATTTCTCAAATGGGCGAGAGAAGAGAAGACGAGGGATTGTGATGAAGAAAGAGCTGTAGATTCAGGCCACGTAATTACACCACGTAATTATCACCAAATTATGATGACTACAGATCAAAAGCAGAAAGATTTTCCGTTCAACCAATCCAGCCACACAGCTTTGCTGTTCTGTTGTGTTCTCTTCGCTAATAAGGATAACCAGCCCTTGCTACGTAACAATCAGACCCTCAAAATCATTATACACGAATCCTTTACACAGCTTATCGCAAGAAATGTGCTTTGTCATCCAAGTACAAAAGCCTTCCGTCATTCCTAAACAGGTATGCTAAGAAAACTCAATGCTTACAGTCTGAAGATTTTCAACTCACTAATCTGGAAATAAGTACGGAAAGACTTGAGAAAATAATATTCGCATTTGCCAAAAAAGCTTTACAAAGGCCAAAAGGATTTTTTATAATTCAGTAAACATAATTGGAGATTAGGTTAGTGATGAATCTATTGCTGAATAGGTAACAGAAGGGAAAACATCAACTGGATATGGTAGCAGTATTAAAATGATGCATATTATTTTCTCGGCTAAATAGTAACGTCATAAGGCGAGGTTTTACTTTGTGTTCGTGATACTATTTTTGAAACTTTAGAGTTCTGCGTCTTTCTTGTGGGTCGATAATAAGTTATGAAGGTTAAAGGGAAATGTAAAATTCTTTCCGATAGTAGTTTGAATTTTAGAAGCTTGTAAATCTGAATCTGCTGTTTACAACTTTGTACTTGTACATAACATGATAATTTAGTTTAGTTAAATATAGTGTAATAAATCCAGTGACTGAGAAAAGAAGTGTAGTACAAGTGGAAACTTTTGGTGTAGTCTGTGCATAGAGTAAGTGTGTTTAGTTTACATTGAATTTGGCAGTGAAACAAAAGTGATGTAATGCATTTATGGGGGCAGCATAATATATTATGAGTCGTGAGTACACAAACATTGTAAATTTAAGCACGCTAAAGTGTAGTGAAGAAAAGTGAGTATGTAGGACGGTTAGGAAATGTAAGTGAAGTGGACGCGAGACGGGATCTTACATCTGATCTGGGTGCATAATTCCATTTCCAGTACAGAACATTCATTTCCTCTTTTGACAATGAGATCCTTTCCCAGACAGGCCGGGGCTCCACTAATGGGTTCAAGCTCAAAGCCCAAAAGTCTGCACACTAGCATAATGCATCTATGCAGCAGTGGAGAAAATAGTATTTAGGTAATCGTGTAAGAAAGCGCAACAGAAAAAGCGAGTCCAATGAAATGCATCTGTATAGGTAGTTAACTTGCCGGACTGTCATGTCAGACCCGGATTATTGGTTTGTTTTCCCTTGTATTCGTGTGCGCAGTGTTGTGTTAAGTACATATTAGTGCTATTATTGTGTTTTGAGGCTGAGTGAACAAGAGTTGGTTAGGGTCGGGTGCAGAGATCGATCCACTCATTTACCATGGCACTGCCTCGGTTACGTTATGATGACAAGACAAACCTAAGGCTCATATTGCAAGACAATGGAGCACATTAGTAAACCAAATTTAAGTGTGTCTGTCTCAACATACATAACAGCATAACTCTTCCATGTGTGTGTAGAATTTAGGAACTACGTAGTAGAATCTAATTGCATTAGGTACCTGGCTAATGTACAGATAGAAAGACAGGTACATATGTTGATGCTCCTCTGTTTTTGAGACATTAGCCAGAGAAAGAAAAGGAAGGATATTAGTCTTTTACTTTAACTTGCATTTTGGAAAGAGTTTTCCTAGTTTGGGGCATTAGCGAGTTTTCTTTCTCTCCACTTAGACCAAATGCATGTCTGAACATTATGGATATATTATAAATGCCTATATAATATTATGTTATGATTAGTCCTGGAAATATAATGGAAAATATACCTAGCGTTGTTCGGCAGGACTATGAACTATAATTCCTTAGATGTGTCTATCACATCAAACAGGAGAGGAGTGCAGGCCGCGTGTTGCTCAAGTGTAATTGAGAACAAACATGCAAAAAGTACATCAGTATTTTGATCTGCATAGAAGAAGAATGAGCCGCCATCGGGGCAACTCATCGACACGGAAGTCCACAAACGGTCTCCCTTCTCATGGCCATCCTTCATTGTCGCCATTTACGATACGATGATATTAAGGGAAACCAAGGCATTTAGTTCCCAACTACTCATGAAACTGCCTTTATTACATTGCAATATCCACATTATCCAACATAATACACACTCCTTCATTTACTTGCGCCATGTTATTACTCTGACCTCTTCCCAATCATCTATCCCTCATCATGTCTCAGCATTAATTTTATTTTCCAATAATTTATTTTCGTGATAACCACATGCTACGCTCTTGCGTATATTACACTTCTCATCATATCCGACAGATCTACATACTTACTATGTGAAGTAATCACTTTTTTCACATGTTTTATTATGACTACTAACAATCTTATTACAAATATTTTTTCCCTGCTACATATCACTGAAAGTGCCCATTATACTGTGCTGTGTTTATATATACGTATGTATGTCAAGCTGTTAGCTTTGGCAAAAAAATCTCAATAAATGGCAGGCTACTACACAGGGGATCTAAATCTGGAATTCATTCCTTTTTTACTTTTACTACTTTCTCCTTATAAGAGATTGAACAAAGTTAACCTGTTCTGAGAAGCAAAGCCCGAGTTGGTGGGAAACAAGTCAAAACACTACAACACAATTGCGAATTAATCTACTCTATCATCTAAGAGATTAAACGTCTAAATCCTTCTGATGGTTATATACGCAGTTAAATACACAGCACGACTCTCTTGCAATACAATGCTCTGTGTAGAAACTAAAGCAGTTTTTCTAGATTGTATTTTCGAGGTGTAATGGTATTTAGACTTTTATGGAGCACAATAACATAACACTAGTGCAATATAATAGTCTTTCGTTAGTTAGTTTAGTTTAGTCAAATCCTTTCTTTTTATTTAGTCTGATTCAAGTGAGTCAGCCTATGATCCTGTTTTTGTTTGTAGTCCAAGCTAATATAAATATAATGGAACTAAAGAGATATTCATCTGTGATAGCTCTTGCTATATGTAGCTTACACATGTAGTAATTATTCCGTTTACTGCCCAAGATATAAAATACCTACAAAACTACTCATGCAATCCACGAAATAATGCATTAAAAGGAACAAGCTCCGTTTCCTCGCTAAAGTTTACATTGCATACACACAAGGATCTGCAATAGAGTCAGACTAGTATAGCTGGAATAAAACGGCGGAGAGGAGGCTCCGAAACGGCGGTACACACCACACCATCATGCCATAAACAATCGTAATGCACTGCTACAATCGTCTTAATAAAGACGGCTGCAATTTATACTTAGCAGCCAGAATTAAATGCTAAAGGTAAAAGTTGACTCTAATGTATGTAGGTTACCTGAACTCGTTTATTTCACTACTTTTAAATTACATTTTCCTACTATATGCTCCCTACAAATGGTTTAAGCTCAAATGAAATAAAATAAACTATTAATACACGCTGATGTCTGTGTAACGCTAATAATATCATGTTATACCACGATAAAGTCATCCCACTTCCCAGACCAGACGCAATTCTAAAACCTTTTCTTGACTGATCATAAGAAACCTTGTTATCCACACCACACCTATAATAACTTTACCTACAGAAGTAAATACTATAATAACCATAGCATATTCATGTAGTGTCTATATTATTATGTGAAAAGTTAGTTTGATGGAAACAGGTAAACAGGTAAGTCTAACAATAAGATAAAGTTCTAGTCAATATACCCAACTCAGAAAGAGATCACAAGCAGTGCGTGCAGTGCAATTGGGATTTGCGAGTTCAGGCTCTTGTTCAACACATTTTCATCGCTTTTATTCCCCTTTGTGCCAGCAGATGAAAGTTAACTTACAGAAAACGATACTAGTGCGGGAAGGTTACAATTGCAGTTATATATACCTTGATGCACACACACAATATCATAGTACAGTCGTTGCATTGTTCTGCTTCTTTACTCAGTTCAAATGAAATACAACAAATGGAAAGCTAGGGAGTCTTCTTCATGGGATGTGAATAATATGTACGAGAGTTCTAACTATCTAGGGAATGTTTGCGGCTCTTAAAATGATAATAGAAGGGCGTTGATTGCAATTCAAAAATGCTCTCCCTCTGTAGACAAAATAATAGCATTCATCTCCTATAACCACAGTACAATACATCTATTGGTATTTGATACTATACTTGCACTGTTACCTTCTAAACTGGCATTTATTCAAAACTACCATCGTCTACAGTGTGGTCATTGTGTATTGCGCATTCTATCGAATATTTAATTTTTACAAGCATATTTGAAGATATTCTACCTATTTTTACACCACAATTTTCAAAAATTCATCATTTTATTTACAGAAAATAAAACATGGTAGATGAAATCCTAGCGTTGTCCTTCTTTTCTAGTTAGCAGTTGTTGGATTCTTAAGATGTACAGTCATAGATTCCGGAAGCCAATTATACATCCCCAGGATGGGGATAGCTGCTATTAACATTGCAGCAATGCATTCCGTTCCGTTGGATTTGGATAGTAGACATTAGATTGCGATTGTCTGAATTTTATTCTTGTGCTTTTGTCTTTATATCATTGTACTTTTGGTATTTGTAGAAAGCGTGTGTAATAACAAGACTAGGTATAAAGTATAAATGGAGCAGTAAAATCGTATAGATAGTAGTTTCTAAGTTGGGGATGAAGAAGTTCTTGATAGGGCACATTGCCTTGGAACAGTGGGCTAAACTGCAGAGAGAGAGAGGAGAAAAGAAAGAATAAGCGAGGGGAAGTGGATGAATTGGCGTGGCTTTGTTTTGGGGGCAAAGAGAATTAATTGGTGTGGACTCGTAGAGCACAGAGAGTACAATGGTAGGTTTACTTACAGCAGTAGTAGTATTGTATAGTCTGGAATTGAGAGAGGGAAAAGTGAGTGAGTGAGTATTGTATCATTAGTATTGTAGGAATAAGTAGTGGGAAGTAGCCTTGCCATTAGAAGTCTCATGAAGGAGATGAGAATGAGAGTGGGGGAATATAGATATTAGAGGTTGGTTTGAGGAATAGAGCCTTGTACATTTAATGGAATTAGAAACATAATCCTGGACTTACATTAAAGTGGCACATGGTGGCATTCGCATTCCCAGTAAATCCGCATCACTTGAGTAATGTGAAACCGAGTAAGATTTATGCATGCAGTTTCTCTACTGAGCTTTCACTGTGCTGTACTAGTCAACCAGCTTGCCCTATGCCATCGGCTACTTCTTCTGCAATACAACATCACAGCTCTATTTCAATCCCTCCAGTACCTAAGTAACTAACTGTAAGAGTTTTAATATGTAACGAATCTATTACACGACAGACAAGTAAAGAAGCTAATAGAAAGAAGAACTTTCTCCAATTCATACTTTCCCTCTACTGTGCAGACTGTCCTGTGCACTACAACGTCTACAAGTCAGTTCTAGTTTCTTTGGATGTTATACACTTCTAGTTAAGAAGTCTTTGTAAATTAAGTAGTGTAGGTATATGTACGTTGTTTTCTTTAGTGTGTGTGACTTACGCACGGAAGGAAATGTAACTTGAGCCTCCTCCACATCTCACTTATTGCATTTCCTTCCTTTCTTCACGACGACAGTTTGTGCATAGCAATACAATCGGTAATATATCTCTTTCATCTCTCTCAGTGGCCATTGTACATGTAAAGTAACTTTGCCTGTTGTTTCATGTTGACCTGATCTGGCAAGACAGAGGAAGGAGTGTGAGAGCAGTACAAAGATAAAGTCGAGACTTTGTAATAAGTTACTACGTGTATGAATGTATGTCTATACTAAGAATTTATACTCTCTGAACACAGTTATTTTAATGCAGACTAGAGGTGAGCCATGAATTTATATACACCAGACCAAGGCGACACAGGGAGGTAATGAAATGCGAAACAAGGCAAGACATCCATTTGGAATTCAGGAATGTCCGAGCAAGAAACTAATTTTATCTTCACCACGCAAAGTAGTTAATAAGACTACATTTACGTACTTTCATAGAGAAAGCATGGAGTTATTAGATTTACTCTGCTAAAGTTATGGTTTGTGGAATAATATATGACTTACGTAGGTATACTACTAAGCATAGGAATATCAAGATGGAGAATAGGTGAATTAAATTAAATTGTCCGCTACTAGCAGTAAAACTAAGAGTTTAGTATGTAAATGCTATAGGCTATATTTTTATGTGTATAGATAGATATAGGGCACATTTGCATAAGATAATAAATGAGAAGATAGTTCAGCTTTGAGTCAGTTCACAGATACATAAACATATACAATAGTCTCTGCACAGCATAAAAAACAATATTATGAGTAACAAAAAGAGAAAGAATGCTCAACGAGCTGAAATGAAATGGAACGCATGAAAAATGTCGTGGAGAGAGATTCGAGTCGTTTAAGAAGAATATGTCACGGCAGTTCCCTAAAGCATGGGCCACTAAACTAGACAGTGTCATGATGTAAATATGGCACTAAGAGTCTGCACATCACATTCTGTTGCATCCAACTCTCTCTGCAGTCTACAACGTTCTCAGATGAAAGTTGCCTTTTTCCCTTTAGCATTAGTACGTTGATACTTTTGGTTTGGTTATGTGAGAAATACAGATATCATGTACATAGTAAGTATCTGTGGTAGGTACCTATCACTGTAAAAGTAAATAGTATCACACATTTTATACGGAATGTACATGCACAGCTCCCTATCACATAATATCACTCTTTATACATACATCCAAGTTCATTTGGTAGTAAAATTCTCGCGCACTTTCCCTAGCGTAAGTGGTTTGGTTTGGCTTTAGCCCCAGCTTACAGTTCAGTTCAATTGAGACTGCAAAGAAAAGGAGAATAAAGCAAAGTACACACACTGAAGTGAAACTAAAGTAAAGTCAGCAAAAGCCCTGTATTTTATTTCTAATATATTTGTATCCTTTTTCTGTGTGATGTCATAGCACTTTCTTCCTACCACACTCCAGACTTCTCTTTCCAAAAACATAACAACCCGAGAAATATACAACGTGATGCTGAATGAGAATTCTGGCAAAGTGCAAGTGATACACTTTCCTTTCGTTTTACAGCCAACGCTTCCGCTTTTACCATCATAGAGCTTATTTAGATGTAAGCAAGATCGGTCCCTTTCTTCTGTCTCTCATAATATCTCCTCCAGTTAGGTCTCTCATCAGTCTCTCTGTTTTGTCAAGTGACATGGATTCTAAGAATACTAAACTCCGTCTACAGACTATGCTACTTACTCAAACACTATTTTACTATTCCATTCACTATTGTCATTTTATTTCGCTTTATTTTATTGCCTAATAATTTCAGTTGTTGAATACAAAAGGGTGACCTACTCCCAATACCAATTCAACTAACGAGGGAGTGCTAAATCCAAACAAATTCCACCAGATCCTTTTGACAGACTAGTCAGACTACATTTAATCCACTCCAATTCCCAATAATTATCTTGCGAATCAATATATACCGCTTTTCCTATTTCGTGAAAACATGTCACAAATTGCTGTTAATAACGCAGAGGTCAATTATTTTACCAAATAACTCAATTGCTTGAGTGTTTGAAAACCATTAATCACTGTGCTAAAATAGATGTAATTTCAATGAAGATTTCTTACAAGGTTTCGGTCTCCATTGTCAGATAGAATTTGTTAGACGCTCACTCACTCGACCTCCTTTAAATATGTATGAGCACTCTATAGAGTCGTTTTATGTATTATTGACTGTGGGATTCTTTATCTTCATAGTAAATCTAATAACACACTACTGTGATCGATGTACATATGAAGATTTGCCTATAGGGAATATTTTGCAAAGCATACCGTGTAAAGAGGACATTGGAGACCATCAAAGCAATAATATTTTGTATCAATGAGTTTTGCGTAGGGTAGGGGATATGAATAATGAATAAGTAGTCAGTTTGTTAGGATAAATACTGAGTGATCGAGGTTTGTATATGAAGGAGCGTACTTGGTGTGCCGTGTCGTGTAGGTTCCGACTATACCCATCATGATTTGTGAGCAATGAAATATGTTTCTCCGTTATTATTGTTCCGAGGAAATGGCCAAGCTGCACTGCACTTTATTTTCTATTGTTCGTTTCCTTTTTGGGAGAAATTGGAACAGGATTGAATTGGGTGTCCTAGTCCTGTTCTGTTTCCCTTTGGCTGGGCCGTGGAGAAAGACTTTATCTTGTCTGTCTTTTCTTGTATGCATGATATTGAGAGTGGGGTTGGTTATGCTTTGACCCAGCTTTAGTTGACTTTACAAGGCTACAGAAATACCCAGCTCCACACTGCATATTTCATAGAACATATGATGGGGACAAAACATACATGGATAGGAAATAAATGCATACATACATAGAAAGTAAGACAAGGAATTTATCGGCTCAACAGTGAAAGTGAGGACAAAGCTGTTTTCAGCTGCAGTTGAAATCTTATGAATTACGTAAAAGCTTTTATTATTCATTCCTGTGGCTTCTTTTCATGGGCTTTTCAAGACGCCCAAACTTTTCTTGTGGTTCGCCCTTCCTCTCCTACTACAACCCTATTTATTCCTTATACATGGACGAATGACTCAAACTCTCCGAGTTGACTTGTTCTGTCTCTCTATGTCTTTTTAGCAATGGAACACTGAAGCTGCTTTTCCGTTGCAATGCTCATTGTTTGCCTTAGTCTCAGTTACGTCTTTATATTTTATTTTTCTTTTGCCATCACTTGTCTTCACTCAATCTATTCACTCAGGCTACCTCCACGGTTCATACATCCATCTACATACTCCCACTACTTACTCTCTAAAGAATTCAATTACTTCCACACACATACTTGACCTGTTTTATTTAATATTGCATTCAACATGTACTACTTGTACATAATAACATCCCTGCTACATTTAAATAAACGTTTCAAGATCCAAATATTTCATTACTTCCTATTATCTTCAGAAAGATTAGTTTAAAAAATTATCATTTATTGTCACTAAGAAAATGTATAGCATGATTTGAGCATTTTCGTAGATTAGCAGCTATTAATTTCATTTAGGGATCTACAATCATTGTTGCTAACTTATTATTTATTGCTTTAAACTATCAAAAGGGAATTAACATTATCTTTGGTTAAATTAACATTAAAGTTATTCACTCAATCAATGCATTTTTATGTCGGTAAATTCCATTCTCACAGGAATCAGCAGGGTGCACTATAAGCAAAGTATGATTTAATAACTACATACTTAAGTATAACTATATAAGTTAACAATGCATATACAGATACTACCGGTATATTTATATAAATGTATCGCTTTGTATGTATTAATTGTATGCCTAAGTAGTTTACAGATGCAAAGCAAGTTTTTCCTATCCACCAGTCCTTCATGGATGAAACCAATAGCCCTCACAGAATGGTTTAAGAGTTGTTGGCAGGGACGGATGTGGAGTTTCTTCACTATGATAATGCATAGACAGAATAGTAGTAATTCATGGCATGCAGTGAGAAGTGAGCTACATTGTTGTGTAGTAGTTTGATATATTTATGAAGATTAAACAGAATACACAGAATGAGTTAGGTTGGTAGCTGTGCATAGTTATGCGTTGTAGAGTGAAATGTATTGTGTACTTGGTTACTATGTATGTATAGTAGTTGTAGATAGGTAAAGACACTTCACCGACATAACATTATGAAAAAAGGTATCCAAAGTGCATATGTATTTAGGTAGCTGTGGGTAAATAAGAGCATACACTTGAATGTCTGTAGTAAGTAGGAAAGTATATTACGTGCCAAGCCGACACTAGAGTACATTGTGCCGAGAAAAAATTTTGTCTCGCTTTGCATTATATAGAATGAATGCGGCAAGTGAAGAGACAATCTAAGGGAGAGGAAAGGAGCCCGAGCGGCTCCTTCTTCAAAACGTCACGTATGCATGCATAGAACAGAACTACACAATAGAATATAAGTAATGTCCTCAGCCCACCACTACTACCACCAGAAGAGTTTTTACAGTTACTAAATAGACTCTGTATACAATATAAGAAATAGTTCAATTACATACGTTAGAGAGAGAGTTAGTTTAGTTCTAAAGTCAAGTGAAGTCGAGTTGGAGCCAATGCTAAGTTGGCTTTTGCTGCCGGCATCAGAAACTTCGTCCACGAGACTCTGTCAGTTGTCGTTTCTTAGCCTTGCTACTTATTTTACTTTTACTTAAGTTAACTTACTTCCAAGATACAATGTTACATAACTTAGCGTAACATTGTAAATGTACAGCCTTTACACAAGAAAAAGAGTTAAGTTACTATATTAGTATGTACGTATTAAGTGTGTTCACTCTCTGCTCCAAACGGAGAAAGTAGAGAAAACACATTGCTTACATAGCCTTATATGCATTGACAAGAGAAAAACTACCTCTATATGGGCTATGTTATTGTGGAGACAAAATGTAAGTCTAAACTCGACTGAAACTCGTATTTAGTATTTATATAATAGTACTTATGTAATAGGTTATATAATACTTATACTACTTAAGCTTGTGTGGTTCAGGGAGAAGATGCACTATTCATACATTGCCATTTAATTAAAATTTGTCGACAAACTTTAACGGCAATTTATACTCGTTGTTCTTCCTCTCTCTCCCGCACATTTTTCTAGTTGTCACGAACGAATTAAAATTCAATGAGATTCCCCTACTTAGCTTTATTACAGGAAACTCGAGCAGTGAGTCTAGAGCATCTCCTTTTTCTCCCAGCAAACAACCAAACACCCAAAGTTAAAGCCAAAATCCACCTAGAAATAACTAGAGACACATTGCAACGATATACGGAATGACTTACAGCTTCGAAATGCTTAAGCATTCATTGAACGCAGGCAAATCTTCATCTTATCCTTTCTCATCCTTACTTTCTCATTCCATAAAATCACAACTAGATCTTACCCCATTAAATATAACTTTACAACAATCTAATACCAAATACACTGCTGATTTATAAACATTTTAAGGCACCTACTGTATTAGATACAATTCTAATAGCCTCTTGTCGTTATTTTCCTTTCCAAACTTAGCAGTGAAAGTCACTAGTCACTACAAATTCTATAGTTCACCAATTTAAAACGCATAGGATCCGTACAAGAGTCACTAACAAGTTTTATGAGCTCCATTTAGATTTGTTCAGGAAAACTCCTCATTAGCTATATATGAATTTCCAAGATTAAGTGTACAGAATAGAATGCACACTGCTAAGAACTAAATACTACATAAATATCTAGTGCTTCTACCTACCTATTTGTCTGCAGTTGACTTTACTTCTTCTTCGGAGACCTTTACTTTGATTTTAGTAGGTCTGGCACTCACTAAGTTGCATTTTACATCACGTCGCTTGTGTACATTAGTTTACTTGTGTTAGTTAGCTCTCCCACGCCTCCAGCACATCTACTTTAAGTTTTCGTCAAACTACTTACAATAGTTCGTAGAGAGCAAACACATTCTCCTAAATATTCAGTGCCATTTTCCTAAGTATTTCCCATAAAGCTCTTTCTCACCGTTTTACAAATAACTTACTGCAGGTCGTTAGTCATTACTTTACAGCGATTCATTCTATCTGTGTACATTTTCGGTGTCTGAACCATGTCTGATCACATTATCTATTACATTACCAGACTACTATTCTCTGTAATGACTTACACAACTATTATTTATGATTGTGATCACTGATTAAAGATTTGCAATAAGTTTCTTTTGCTTCAAGACAAATTAAGTAATTTTGGCATTGGTTAACAGTTTGCAGTACCTATCTCGCTAAATCTAAAAATTATCCTCTTAAAGTTATGCTAATAAGAACATGGAGTAAGTTTTCTATTGGGATTAATATGTCAAGCACAACAATTATAATTACTGCAAGCATGCAAGATACATACATACATCCAACCCAAGTTTACAAGTCTCATATAGATTGCGGTTATGCAAATAAAAAGTAGAAAGAGGGCGGAGCTAGAATTTCAGTGTACAAGGACCCTTGAACCACGGAGACTAATACTAACGATGTAAACATAGACTAAAGGTCACCTCAGACATAATCCCAATGGACAAGAGTCAGAGAGGCATTTAGATATAATAAAGCCGGAAGTATATTATTGCCTTGGACTGATGCAGTAAATAAAGTAGCTTCTCGTTATTGTTACATAGTAAAATGGAGATAGCTGAGCTCTAGGAGTCTGAGTTGACTGACACAACAGAAATAGTATCCGAACGTCGACGAAGTAACAAGATATGCAAATGAAAGGGAGCTAATTAGCGGTGGTAGAGTGAAACTGAGACTACAGTATCTTTTAGCAGAAGTACTTAATACTATTAGCATTCATGCTCGAGTCTGCTAGACTCTTCTATTGTGCCCGTTATGTAGTGTTGGGTGGAAAGAATAATATATTAGATAATTATAGTATGATAGTACGTGGAGTCTCTCCTAAGTTGGCAGAGTAGTTTCAAAGTTCTTGCGTATGACTCTGACTGGATGTGAAAGAGAGACAAGAAAGGACAAGTGAATAGAGAGAAAATAAAGCCGCTGGCCAAGAGAGCTTGTTGGTGGCTTGACTCAGACTGCTTGTTATTCAAAGGAGATGAGGTAATGGATATTCAGAGAAATGGTGAGGATTTCCTAGCAGATAACTAAACAGTCACACATTGGTCGCTCCTCGCAATCCAACCGATCCGACACCAACTCGCTAATGAACATAAAAGAGCACACAGTCACTCTGATAATACTCATTCTCATCTCACTCACAACATTTCCTTTCCATTTATCCTCTGTCGCCCTCTTACCTCCTTCTATCTCCATTTCCATTACTTCCAATTCTTGATCTACGTGTTTTTGTAAATTTATACACATCTATTATCAACTCATCCAACCATAATATACCAACTGCATACAAACACAAACATTGCATCCCGTTAACTTTACACTGCATACATATTCATTCCTCTATACAGAACTTGTGCATCAAAGCAAACTAACTAAACTTCCTCTCATCTCACGTCATAATTTCTGCAATCATTCTTGTGGCTTCCGTTTATTCACTTATGTACAACTTAAAGAGATGTGTTTTCAAATACGCATTACTATGTAAATTGGCTCGTTAACTCCATGATCCAACAAGGCATGGAAAATAATATTATCCTACTAGTACCAGTATTTACATCTTTTATTCTACTAAAGTACAATATCGTACCAACATAACTACACCCATTTGGTAAGTATAAGACGGAAATTATAAACAATGTGCTGCATTTATCTGTATTGTGAAGTAGATGTACTAAATTATCTGTACCATATAAATAGAAATGAGCTATCTGTTTTGATTTTCAGTACAGAGTAGGTACTCCTATTTTCTATTTTTAGGCTAAAAAAGCCAAAAATATTATAATTAGGTTCACTGACACAATAATTTTTTATTCGAAATTCTATTTCAGTCTACATGAATCGGTGACAGGTACAATAGCCGCTTAAAATTGCTCTTTAGCCCTAAAATTGACTCACAGGAAGCTATGCGTGCAAAGTTTGCAATAAAATT
>JABASH010001840.1:0-23447 GCA_019776445.1 Tomocerus maximus | reverse complement strand
GCTACTTACATCTCAACTACTCTTACTACGCGAGATAGCCCACCTCCATCCAACTCCTACTCTCCTAAGTGTACTCCACACTGGTAACTAAAACATTCTATGCTCCATGTACATGTATCTATCAAGAGGAGGATATTAGAGATAAGTCTGGTAGTAGCTAGCAGTGTAGTCAAGTCAAAAGAGTCAAAATCACGAGTCCAGTGGAGAACAGAAGAAAGACAAGTCGTTTTCAGTAGTCAGAGAAAGAGAGTCGGTTGTCGGTGTCAGAGCAGTTGAGTTCAGAGATACTTATATTCATTCAGTAGTGCCTAGTGGGATGGAGGAGCAGGTAAAGTCTGTTCTTAGCTGCTGGGACTTGTCTTCTGTGCCTACTACTGCTATGCCTAGATAGTAGGCACTTGTATGTATGTATGTAAGGAATGGGACTTAATAGAGCTGGCCGGGCTATGTGTAAGCAAGAGAAAGTCAGAAGGAAAGAGCGCAAAGGCCCATTTCCTTCCTGCCGCTTCGTTTTTATCCTCTGGGGAATTTCCTTATCAAGCTATTCCAGAAAGACATGGCAGGCCTTCCGTTTAGACAAGGCACTCGGCTTTTTATACTTCCTACTTCTCCTCCTCCTCTCCGTGTTCCTCTCCTATCTCCTCATCACTTTCTCAACTCTGAACTTTGAACTTTAAAATGAGAGAAATAAAAGAATTTAATTCCAGTACACCTTCCATAACTTAAACTACGGCTTTTTATGAAGTTATTCTCCCTGCGGACCTGAAATTGTAATTGATGACTTCTATGCATTGTGCATTGCATACGAGCTCTCTTGCACTTACTAACTCTGTTCTAGTGCACTATATCCATCCACTTATCTCGTTCAATCCATCCGTATCCATTACACATTATATGAACCGTTTTAAAATGAGTTCACTCGAACTCTGGCCTAGTCATTTTCCAATAAGTGAGGAGACGGGATTCTTTAGTGCCTCATCTGTATTATAAGTATGTAGAGGGACATTATTGGCTAGGGATACTAGCTGCGTACATACTAATATAACTTTATATCTAAGAAGAGAATCTTTGTCAGTGTGTATCGCATTACATTAGGTAGGTGGGCATGTCTGTAGTTAGATCTGTGTGAAGTTACGCTCCGTAACTTATTCGTAAGTAAGTTTGGAAATGATAGAGATACCTTTGTTGAATTGGAATGGAAAACTGAATGCCCTTTTACAGTAATAGTAATGGCATGTGTTACTTTACGGGCTGGGAATAAAGACGAGTAAAACAGAGTAGTAGGAGTGCAGTGGTTTGGCTCGTATGGAGGTATCGAATAGTGTGTGTGTTGTAAATAATATTGAATTGTATAGAGTGGAAAAGAAATTGCCAGTGTAAGTGGGAGGAGATTGAGTTTCAGTTATAAGAGATTTTGGAGAAGCATACCGAGATAAATTTGGGATTTGCATTTCGGATAAAAATTTACGAGGAGCATATGGCGAAGAGAGTATTTAGAGCTTGATCGCTTTATCACCCGAATTTATGTGTCAGTGGGATTCTATTGGACAGGGAAAATCCAGAAAAATCCTAATACTCAATAAGCCTACGATTTGCTCCTTCCATGCAGATCTATTCCAATATATTCCTTACGTGCACCAACATACACAGAAAGCCAAAAAGGAACCATAGCTCAGAATCACTTCTCCATCTACTTCTGCTGACTACATACTCTCTCTAATCTATATATATCTTTAACTTCAATTCAAACCCGTCCCGACAAATACTACAAGTGTAAAGGCCTCGCAGAAAGAAAGTGGGGAACGTATACATTACTTTAACATTGCATAACGCAGTTCAAGAGAGCTGTTGTATAAAACTATATCCTCTATATAATAATATTGTCTCTCTATCCCATATTGGTTTGAATTCAGCCATCTACATTAACAGACCTATCTACAGGCTACCGCAAAAATACAGCCTCACACAACTTTCAGTCTAAATGACATTTTACATTTTTAACCATTATTTAAGCTTTAGAGACTCATGACCAGAAAAATAGTCTTTTTGGCCTTAAAACAACGTTCGTGGTGGGTTACTATCATTTTGGATAAACTTGAGCATTTCTGATAAATATAACCATTTTTGTACTTTTGGTGGCCGTACGCATTTTCTATCGCATGATTTTAAGTTGTATCTCATTTGACTACATGTAGGTTTTTGGCTCTTGGTTTGTAAGCTAAGCAATATTTTTATCTATACTAAACTGCCAATCCTCAGAAATTGAGATCTATGCCACCTAACATCATTTCAATATAATTGCGTTGACATAAAAGATTAGATAAAACGGTATTGATCAATGGGACACTTTACTAGAATAAAAATGAGAAAAAGTTCTATTTTGTGACAAATGTGAGAAATATGGTTTTTAAAGTTTAGTATCTTTAAAAAGTGAAACATTTAAATGATGCGTTACCTTCCCCGTACCCTGTGGATATATGGGATGCTTTATATAGGTATCCACTCCTGGCTCGTGGTGTTACTCTTGTGCTATTTGTAGTGTCTATGTGTATTGTACTACTCGGGTAACATCAAGTAACATGAGAGAGAGATAGAGGAACACTTGCAAGTAAACTCTTATTCGTATGTAAGCGAAAGCTTTCTGCAAAGCAACTCCTTTGAATGCAAATCCATTCAGTTTTGTATCCCTCGGTACTTTTCTTTCAGACTTTTTAGAAGGAAAAAAATCTTAGATGCATGCTCTGCATTTCTTTCAACTGCTCAACATATCAAAATTCCTATCATTTTAAACATTCACCAACATACAGCTTTTGTTTGCTCTGTCAGAACTGACAAAGGTCTGTTTCCCTCTTTGTACAACTGAAAAGTTTTCAAATCCCATCATTCCGTCTCATCACTGTCTCCTCTACTCTTTCAAATTACTCATAAATCTGATGAAAATAATATGCATCTCCATGAAGTGGCCACCTCTCGCCCTTTCCCCACTCTTCTCCTTGTCACGACTATCTTATCTCTCGCACTGACTGCCTCATCTGAATTCACCTATAAACAAACTACAAAATGCATCTTTGTCTTGCTGCCATTTCCAATTCATATCTTCATCTTTTATCCTCACTTGTTTTACTATTTGCTTTTCGTGCCTCCTACTAAATAGGTCTAGAATATTCTGCAAACAACTTTCTAAATAGGTCGCTACAGCCAATCCTAAGTAAACAAAACGGCACATTAATATTTGGTATGGAAAATGTCAATAGAAATTCATTATGTGTTCTCAATTCCACTAAGTACTCCATACATATTAGTAAGTCCAATTACCATTGTCATTTAGATATTTACATTCAAAATTAATTGGCATGAAAAAAAAGATGTGATGAGATGTGCGTTGTTACATGACCTAGATGGACTACAAAAGTTCAAAGAGAAAGTAGAGTGAAAGTACTCCGTGTATATAAAGAGTGGAAAATGCTATTAAGTAATTGGGTATATTTAAAGGTGGATGTAGATGTTAAGTAGGTGCTTGGATAAGTAGGGTCATTGTGAAGCTAGAGAGATGCGGAGGTAGTAGTAGTAGGTCCTTAATGCACAGTTATGAATGGTAACTGGTTAATTAGGAGACTACAAAGGAAAGTAGTACATAATAGTGCAAAGTTAGTATTAATTGAGTAAATTGATTCGATTAATCAAACAAAGTTGTTTCACTATTCGAGATTTTGGAGCCCGGACCGGTTGATTACGTATGTATCTGAAGCTGTAGACTATTTTGGATTGAAAACTCTCACGCAAGTACATAGTTAAATAGTAGGACATAGGAAATGATAATAGAGTTGACTGGTGTATGTGGTGGTTGGCTGGACTGGGGAAGATAGAACTGGACTGAGTATGACTATCCTGGCTGTTGCTGACTAGGGAATAGTACTGCACTCGGATAACGGAACGAGGACGGGGATTTCGGATAGTTTGTTTTAGTATTTTGATAGGAGAATGCAGAGAGATAGTGGCAATTGTGTATTGTGCCATCGAATAATAAGTATTTGAAATGTGCTTATGAGAAAGTAAATATTGTAAGGTCAGCTGTGCGAATAATAAATTCGTTTGCTAATTTCCTGTGCAATGATTGCTAGGAGCAAAGGGAGAAGAACAAAACTACTCATTTCAGTTCGCTTCGGTCTCTAAACAGAAATGCACTAACTACTGGTTCTGTTGTAGTTTTCTGTTGTATGTAGTACTTGAGCGTACCTTAAACCTTCGGCTGCCTACATTATAGTACAAGTGTATGATTATGGTATGTATGGTAAATAAATAGTGAGAATAGCGTAGAGTGCTGATTGTGAGTTTTGTCTAGTTGTTTACAATAGGAACCCTCCTCCACTGCTCCCTGTCATCCATGCAATTTAGCTCGGACTAAAAGTTTTCGTGTAGCCAAGCGTGATGCTTAACTATTACACATTATGATTATTTGTTCTACATAAATGTGTAGCTCTACTAGCTCAGCTCCTATCTATGCACAATACTCCACTACAATTCTACATACACTATTCACATCTTCTTTAGTATTTTCTATGTAGCACTTTCACCACTATTAGACTAGACTATTATGTAACTCTCTCCATTCATATATAGTCAGTACGCAAAGACTTTATATAATATTATTATGTAAGTAGTAGTTCCTATTAGTAGAATCACTATTGCCCATAACCTACTACTACTACAACTACTACATATAGTATGTATAGTTGATATAGTAGTATATTCAAAGCTAAAGCCCATCGTCACACTGATTTCCTACAGATAAAGATTCTCTTTCCACTTACTACTCGTTTAGTCTGTAGAAGTATAACAAGTAGATTATAAGCAGCAGTAGAGAAAATAACCAAATATCACAAAGCAAAACAGAGGAGGAGCGGATGGATGGAGTTTACTAGTCGGAGTACAAAAGTCCTAAAGAGATAGAGAGATGCTGATGCTCTGTAATTCAGTACTAGTACATAGAAGTAGACATCACACGACTATTACTAAGAGTAAGAGAATGGAGGCAATCTAAATAACCATAATATGGCAGTAGAGCATGAATGCAAAGCAAAGCAAAGACGGTCGAGAATTTTGGATGTCGCATCAACCGAACTCCTACTGCTAACGCCAACTCGACCTGAATCTGAATTTTAGATTGTAGATTACGATTAGCTTGTCCTCCTGTCGTACATCAAATTCTAACATAACCCCACAGCATAACGCAAAACTGACATTGCTATTCCCCATGCCCTACACACATTTACCAAAAACGGAGGAACGAAATGCTTCCGATTATTATGTCTATTCATATTGTGCAGAGTTATAGAGATTTATATTTTGTTGTGTGTGTTTACCTACGGAAGGCAGAGATCATACGTTTTTGGGTCTAGGAGATTCATACGGAGATGTAATAGGGTGATATACGTGCTATAGCTAATTACCAGAGAAAGATTAACCATCCTACTGGATTCAGGAATTATTACAGTACCAAGTTGGGGTTGTGTGTGGCGAGGTTAGTTGGCTGTTGTCCTCGAATAGCCATTCTATCTTATCTTCACATCCTGCGAGAGAGAAACAAATCTTTGTATCAATTTCAAGCGGTTGTGACATTGTGGAGCTAGCATGACGGGATCGAGAAAGTCGGATTTAGTAAGATGTGATGGAAGGGACGCTAATTTGTATTATAATGATAAAAGGCTGTTTCGCTCTTTGCCTGTCTTGTCTCTGTGTACTATTATATTGTATTATCTCCTCGTCCTCCTAATACACGGCTCTGTCCTCTAATGCTTTAATGTAATGGAAATTCTCCACAAACATGTCAGGACACATTGTGCATCCAATTATGTTCTAACCGCGGAGCAAACATTTCGCAATATTTGCACTTTCCGTTCGTCTCATCCATCGTGTCCTACCACCATTTTACTTGCGCCCAGCATTACTACGTTCCCTCGCCTCACTCGTCCTATACTTTAATTTTAACCCAATTGCTAAACGCTACATGTCTTGCTTCATATTGCTATTATTATCACTAGCCTTTTACTAATGTATGGTAATACTAATACCCGGGTCAGGTCAACAGCACTCTTTCTGACACAATTTATACACAAAACCAACTTCCATCTATCTATTGCCCAATCCCTGTGTTTCAGTCAATCTTTGTTTAACCTATGCTCACATTATGTGTAAAAGCAATTGCAATAATTAATTCTATCAACTCTGATCTATACTCTACTAGTCTAGACACACTGAATACGGAAACGGCATTTTCCTAATGAGATCTTTACTGATGTACTTGTACCTGCCTCTGGTAGTTTATGAATTTTATTTAATTACTCTCGTCATAATGGACACCAACATTATTAGAGTGCATAATAATCTATTAAAATAAACTTTCGTTACCACTATGTTGATACCCAGAATTCTATAAATAGCCTACCTTTGATATAGTTACCTTTGATATTACCAAATATAACTAATTAGATTCTATTGGACAAAACAACAGAAAGATTTTCTACATTTCTCAGAAATTATATAGCCACATCTGGATGTGGTTTCATCTTTTTGATGTTTTAATCTAGTTGATGTCAAATCAAAAACATTGTGGGCATTACAAAACACATTTTAAATACGACACACTCATTAGTGTTTCACATCCAACTATACGCGAATACAGATAGCTCTACGAATTCCGTGAATCTTTCCGCACTGATTTCCGATATCACAAATCTGTAGAGCAATGAACTTCAATTCTGGAATGCCATATTCGTCAGCTAACATTAGTAACGCAATTGTGTCGCCATCGCTTGCAATGATCCTCTGGATGTGGTTTGTGTAAATGACTTACAGGATTTGTTCCATGAGCTTCAGCTTTACAACTATCCGACACCCACTACTTCTGATCGCATTTAAATTCATTTGAAAACATAGCAGCTCATACAGGAGTCTGCTGAAAAAACAAAGTGTGCACGATATCGACATTATCTAAGCCTTGTAATGAGCTTCATAGACGAAGGGAATTTTTGTGTAAAAAGAGATGTCAAAATTTTTCTCAAAAATGTTGCCACTTTTAACTGTTTTAAATCTACAGGGAGGAATTGTAGATACTGATGAGTGTGTGAAGGAAATCACTCAGCAAGTCCCGAAGTTGTAAATGTGAAAGATTGGATTTGCTAATAAAGGATAGTAAGCGGATGTCATCGAATAATTTGGTTGAATTGTTTGTGCTAATGAGGCAAGAGTCTGTTTGCATATTTAATGTTCAGGGAAGCATAATTTGTGAGGCTAAAACGGAAATCTTGTATTTGCTTGGGGGAATGTCAGTGAGAGATTCGATAGGATTAATCTTAAAAACAAAAATTATCAAGTTACATACCTACATAGATTCTACACACAAATGTACTTAAGAAAGGTTGGAGGGGAACAAAAGCTGTATCTCGACAAAAGGAAAGTTTGTGTGGAGAAAGTCTTGCTTTCTCTGCCAATGCAATTGTTATGTGACAGTTTGAATAGACATGGCGCTCTTTCAAATGTTAAACTTATATTAGGTATTCTGTGTATGGGAAGGAAGTTGCCGATATTATTGGCAATGGTTCGTAAGGAAGAAGGCATCTGCCTAACGAATGTTTTATGATAATCTTATATCATAATATGCCTTATGTTCTCGAGGAATGGAGACAGACGTAGTGAAACTTATGTAGAAACTTCCGGAGTTCCTTTGGCTGGAATGAATAGACAAGAAATATTCGGTAGGTGGGTGAATGTGCTCTTTTCCTGTTTACAAGTCGGAAACCATTACTCTGATTGAATGTAAATTCATTATAGTGGTGAATTAAAAGGGAGATATGCATTTACGATATTCATTTGATTGTGATGGTGAATTAGTGTACAACCGCGTTGGATTACATTACATTGGGAAATTGTATGATAATTGGCGAACTGTAATTTAAAATGTATTTGCGACAATGGCTGAAAGAGCGTAAGTGAACTAAAGTAAAGTGAAGGAATGCATAGAGTGAATTCTTGTAATTCAGTTACAGTTCATTCAACCGACTACTTCCCGCATCACTCACTCACTCAAGACAAGCAAACAAAACTAAATAAGCCAGAGAGAGCCTGTCTTCTGTTTATTGTTCTATGTCTTATTCTACAGTTTCATTTACATCGAATAAAGTATATTGTACACTAAACAGTCAGTCCCCTATACATACTTAAGTATATCCAAGAACGATCTTAGTGTTCCCGTCAACTTAACTTTCTTCACTTTCTCCTATCCGACATTTCACCTTTCTCATCAACTCTCAGCGTATTTCCTTGGGAGGAGTAAATAAATTTGCGGAGTCATTCTGTCTAAATCAGCTTCCGGAATCAATCACACACTCATGATGCTGGTAAGAAACAGATTTCCAAAGAATATAATAAAGATAAGATGGTGTGGCTATTAAAAGAGCATTGATGTGTGAATGTGAATGGAATTAGGTCTGTGAATAGATACTTGTGCTCATTGTACTCCCTATATGTAATGTCGTAGTAGGAGAGAGTTGTGGTATAATTGTACAGTAGTTCTGTGTAGTTAGATCTAGACTTGTATGTGTGTGTGCTAAGTGAGTTGAGCTGGCTGTGAATGGAATGAGAAAGTGCAAGCGGTAGCAAGAAGAAAGTAAATAGTGAAAGTCCATAGAAGTCCGACCACTAGCAATGAGTAGAGAAAAGGAGAACAATTTGGGAATATGGTGATGTGAGGCGAGCGTATTGCAGTTATATAGGTATATGCGTATAGCTGTGTATAGGATATATAATAGATTAAAGTATAAGTAAGTCATTTGATAATTGTATTAGTATTTGAAGCGGAAGGAAGAAATGATTGCAGACTATTTATCTTCTCTTGTGCTCCTGCTGCTGGCGGATTTTGATTTTGCGAAAGAACACAAAAGACTGGACTTTCTCTTTACTTTCTCTCCCCAACTCGAGCTCACTCATGAATATATACATGCAAACTGATGATATATACAGATTTCTATGTCTTCTATTTCCACGATGCCACCACAGCCAACTCGACTCAACTACACAGCTCAATTCACTCGAAAAACTATGTATACATTATTACTATACCTAACTTCATTTATGTAAGTATAAAGGAGTGTTGCGTATACTATTCCGATATAAGTACGATCATGTATAAGATATTCTATTGTTGTTTTCTCAATTGAATTGATATAGTCAGTGGTGGTGGTGGGACTCGGGAGGATTTCGGAATCCAACTGAATATTCCACATATACATAAGTAATTCGAATCAGATCGTAGAAAAAGGTGGCGACACAGACGGAAGTCTACACTTTTTCATATTGGCCATTTAATAATGCTGTAGTAATTTTTTCATATGATTTTAAGGGTCATTGCTTTTGAATCCGCAGCTGTGGCTTGACTTTCATTTCTTGCTGTACAAACACAGGGTCTATAAGCAAAGACGGTAAGTAGAGTAGAAAGTCAAGTTGGATTTGGTCGGGTGGCTTGGTTTAGCTGGGTTTTCGCCTCCACTTGTCTAGCAATGCTATGCTAAACATCTGGAAGAGAAGGAATGTTGGAGTCAGAGTGTTTTGTAATGTGATGCTATCTAAGTAACAGATGCTCTTCTCACTTATTATTATACATATACAACATCTGATTTCACTGCTTTCTCCAACTCCGAACTACATAATGAACATAGGTATGGACTTAAGTGGCAGTTGGCCATATCCGACTGCAGTCAGCACGATTCAAATCAAAGGTCTAACTGAATTTTAAAATTTTGGACCATAGAAATGTAAATACTTGTTGAAAA
Organism: Tomocerus maximus; assembly: GCA_019776445.1. Classification (NCBI taxonomy): domain Eukaryota; kingdom Metazoa; phylum Arthropoda; class Collembola; order Entomobryomorpha; family Tomoceridae; genus Tomocerus; species Tomocerus maximus. The sequence continues at coordinate 13,620 of JABASH010001840.1, read as the reverse complement.
GGAGTTTCCCGATGAAATCCACTCTATCTATAATGTATGAAATGGAAGTGAGGAGGGAGATGGTAATGATAATGAAAATAAATGACCCCTGAAAAGAAAAAAGAGAGTGAGTAGTTAATCTCCTGGGACTTATGCCATTGTATTGCATTGTCCACAAACCCTATATATCCTACCACAAAGCCTTCACTTTAGATTTCCTAAGATACCTGATGCTTTGCTGTTGGCTATCTCTGTCCCTATCCTCACTACTTACGACGACTTACTTAGGAGATACGCAGTCAGGGAGAGGGAATGAGAAACTGTTTTATATTGTATGTATTGTATCGTGCTTGAGCTCTTTGGCGGAAGGATATGTGGCTATTGCATTAAATTAGATTACATTGGCTTGTCCTCCACCTAATGGCTCGAGTGCTCTTCGAAAAAGGGGAAAACACATGCGGAAGCAAATAGTAAAATACTTTTTATACTCGATTTTCTCCCACAATAAATCCCATTATAACATCTGATACTAAAAAGCATTTTCCCGACCCAACTCCTTTTTAGTTGTCCGTAAGAATTTGAGGCGGAACCCATTAGCCTCCAACGGAATCGGGAGAAATGTCAAAATTCAGAAAAGGCTGTTGTGACACTCTGGGGGTGAAGAGCCGTATGTCGGGAAAACCATTCTCAGGTCGTCGTATAAAATAACAAGAGTCAACTTAGGATAAGTAATACAAGTTTATTTCCTTGTGGTAGTGATTATGAAGGCTAGTGGTGGAATTGAATGTCATCTTGTAAATAAGTCAGATGCGTAATGCGTGATGTCAAGCCACAGTCTTTTCCTCCGACTCCTTTCTCTCAGTAGCTCGCGTGACATTTAACGTGCTGAGGATACTGTGAAGATATTTAATTTGTTGTCTGTTTAATAGAAAGGAAACATATTGGTTTAATAAATGCAGCCAGACCATATGCCATCATTTTTTCTTTTCCTCCTCATCCTCCCCGATTATTATAGTTTCTCCTTGCTGACTTGTGTATTTGTGCTTTACTGACTTTTTAGTGCTGGGCAGAGCACAATAACTGTGCATTATACTACAGGCTCCTAACTTAGACTGTTGACTGTTATTTTCAGTGCATTCTGTTCACCAGCTAAGTGTACTTTGTATTGTATCTGAGAGCGTGTTGTCTTTTTGTTGTTGAGATAGAGAGGGATGCCAAAGGAGAGATAGTTGCAGTTTGAGATGTTAAAGATAACAGTGTCCGGGAATGTAGATAGAGTGAGAGTGGATGACTGCTGAATAAGAACGGGAACTGCACTCCTTGTTCTTCGCTCCGTGTGTGAGGCTATAAGAAAAGAATGATGATGCAGCTAATGATAGTGCTCCAGTTGAGTGTTGTACGGAGAACACGTAGTAGAGGTCCTAGACACGCTCTCCACTATTTCTTCTGTCTTTTTCAAGTGTTTGCCGAGTATGAGCAATCAAAAGGATGTATAGTCCCACAGATATGGAGGATGCCATTTTAGGCCCATTATGCCGTCACGATCTCAAAAACCCAGAGAGAAAATTGATGCTGACAGCTAGCAACATACAGATACAAGTGCCTATACATTTTCATACCAAATACCGCATCATGTACTGACACTTTTCTGACTTTTGTTCCTTCTTCTGTTTTCAGCCTTCAAAATACCACCAGACATGTCTTTCCCTTCCACACTCACCCACTTAGGCCCAAACGCTTTTCAGTCCCAATCTACACTCCCATAGTCTCATCAATTCACTCTTACACTCCCTCCTCACTCATACTCTGCAATTACTACTTGTTAAACCTCACAGCCCAGCACTGCAACACCAATACTTTTCCTTTCTCATCAGACAACTCAAAATGTCTTTTGATTTCCTAGACATACGACGTTTCTAATGACCCTTTTTGTCCCTAATCACTAAATATTATTTTTACTATTTACTTTCATTAGTACATACAAAAGAAACCAACTAAACCTAACAAATGTCACAAAATCACAACTCTAGTATTACTACATAATAATTCTTTGGACCAAAATTTTGAATTCATAACTTCATATTAGTTCTGACATTTAGTCAATTATTTTATGATTGTTTAATGCACGTGATTTTGTTGCCAATTGCCGAGCGTATGGTACAATCAATAATGCTAAGCATTCTTTTCAGCATTAAAATCTATAAGCTTCAAAGCCTAATGAGGTTGGACGCGTCATACTAACACATCCAAAGTTGGGATAGACATTTGTTAACCTCGTGAAGATTAAGGTACTGCGTTGTGCATGTATCTCAAAATAGACAACGAGGTACCTACCTATAATATTTGCGCAGCACGTGTATCTACATACTATTGTTGGCTCAGTAGCGAATGAGAGACGCAGATCACTGCAGTACAAATACTCAAATACATTTCCTACTACACTTGTAAACACCACTCAGACATCAACCACTGCTCAAAGAATTGCTAATGACACACAAACATTTTGGATGCATTTGCGAACTAAAAGAATGCAAATTTTCACTCGTAGCAGTACTTGGTGAAGAAAGGGAAATGATTTTTTTAAATAACCAAAAATGCATAAGATTGAAATTACAAATGGTAGATATAGAAAATATAACCGCGAGCAATCTACAATTTGTTGCAGATGATATTATTATTCATTGGCATTTACAAATATCTCGGTGTTTACAACATACTGAAAATCTTACCATCTTTACTGACTTTATCCGAAGGTCATAGTACTTGTATATTTATTACCACAAAATTAAGAACTCTATAGTATCAAAATTCTTAAGTACCTCTCAGCACATAAATTAGTACTAGTAAGTATAAGTAATCAAAAGTACAGACAATGATGCTCTAAGTTAAATGGTAGTGAATGCGGATTATTTATTATTTTTGTGCAAATCCGCATAAGTAAGTTTCGTTTTCATTGTTTCATAATTTTATTGCAATACAGGTGCAATAAAGTCGGATTGAGTAGTTGTCATTATATTTTATGTTTGTGACAGGTCCTCAATTGTGGTGGAAAAATGCCTGATAGCTAAGGTAGCCTAAGGGTCAGAGCTCGGAATCTTTAAATAGCTCATTCATTTAGGTAAATTCAGGATTTGACAGCTTGCCTCGGTTGTCAGTTGGTAGATGATACAGATAGTCATGTTTTATACCTGGGTTACTATAATTAAAAGGGTTAATGTACACGAAGAAGCATAGTGTCGACAGTTAATATTTAAGTAGTTAAGAGAGAGTGGTAAAACGGTGCATAATCCCAAGCTTTAGCTGTCAGAAGGGAAGGATTGACGGAGAGTCTAACACATTATAGCTATATGGCTGTGTAGAGTGGATGGAAGGATGCCCTGTAGAACATTAAGCGTTATAGTAGTCTGGAAATACGTAAAACTGATAAAGTAACTCGCTAAGAATACGACTGTTGTTTTCCTCGTAAAGTTTCTTACAGGTGTGTGCACCATGTGTATCAACACTCGCAAACTAGGAACATCTAGCACTGTACATATAACTAGCGTCCTTAGGTCGTCTGGAGTAATATTATAATGGAATGACTTTTAGTTTGTCGTTACTCGACTGAGACGGAAACTGAACTTTCTCTACTTTCAGTTATGGCGGCAGCCAGGCGGAAGAAAATACGACAATTGTACTAACCTTATTGTTACCCTATAACCCTTACCTGCATAACTTATTATTTCGTGTGCACCAGAAAGATTTCCTGGGTGCATAGGTACTCTTTACCTGTAGCATTTCTTTCCTTTGTCCTACATGGGAATTTATAATACTGCTATATGACTGTGTGCTCTCGAGAGGCAAATATATCTAATGCACATTTTAAGGTTAAGGTTAAGAACCAGCTCATGATTACCATCTTTTGTGTACGTTGTTTGTGCAGATCCTTCTGAGCTTTTCATTTCTATTTTGAAATGTACCAATCGTAGTCATTTCAAATACATAAATCCACGTGTCCGCTGCATTGAAATTTGCAATAACTAAAATAGAACAAAATCTGTAGTACATTCCAAATACTTTGAACAGTACTATGTCAAGTGTCAATATTTTCTTTCTAGTCCTGTTTTCATTTTGTTTACTTTATCAAAGAGGTAAGAATAAAATTTCAACTTTACTCTCTTTGTAGAGATTGATTAAATGGAGTACATTTTCAGGTGGCTGCTTAAATTTCAATGCCAGCGGTATCAACAAAGTGACAGGAGGGAACATTGCAACATCGGTGGACCAGTTTCCGTTTACAGTTTCCATACAAGTTCTTACGGATATCGGATATATTCATGGCTGCTCAGGAAGCATTTGTGGAAAAAGACATATCATTACTGCGGGTCACTGTTTACTAGGGTAAAGCTTACAGTTTCTTTAAAAGTCAGATCAGTAAGGATTAATGAAAAAAATATTTTGTCTAATAGAAGAACTGTGGAAAGGATTTTGGTATTAGTGGGGACTATTGAGTTAAATGAAAAGGAAATTCATCCCTACCGAGGCCAATTTTTTAGACCAAAGAAGCTTATAATCCATGAAGACTACAGCCCTCCAAGAAATGATATTGGTATCATTGAGGTTCGACACAATAATAGTGATAAATGGTGGAGATATACGGTGACGGAACTTCATATCACTCTTAATATCTGATGAATAAATATTTGTGTGATTCACTATAGATTTGGGGTGAAATAAATTCGCAATGCAACGCTTTTGAAGGAAGTTTACCCTCCCGAATCGGTATGAGTTTATCCGAAACAGAAGAAGGAACAATTTGCACCGTTACAGGATGGGGCTATATACAAACACCTTTTGATCATGAACATCCTCAGTTGCCAAACAGTTTACGATATGTCGACTTGCCCATTTACAATCATATGAAATGTGCAAAAGACTACAGCGAAGCAATAGGTGATGGTGGCACTAGTTATAATGTAGGTCCTGGTACTATTTGTGCTGGATATGAACAAGGAGGAAGAGCAACCTGTTTCGTAAGAAAATACATTCATTTAAGTATTCGTATATAGTAGTGACACTCAAAGCACGTCATTTAAATGTCGAATGTGGTTTTCAAAGGGAGATTCTGGCAGCAGTTTGGTTTGCAATGGCAAATTGGTTGGGATTGTCTCATTTGGATCCAGAATTTGCGGGGAGCCGAGAAAGCCTGGAGTATTTACCGAAATTTTTCAATATTTAACTTGGATATCTAAACATGGGTGTACTCTTTGCAGCGATTAAGTAATTAGACAAATAATTTTGTTAGCTGTACTAGTTATTATTATGGTGGTTTAAGAACAATTTTGTTTACCTGCGAAAGAACGTGTGCTTCCCAATTACTCTTGTTGTGTCAACGTATCTGTAGTAAGCATAAATAGATCCAAATCACCCCATATATTTGGTTGCATAACCCCAGGAGTTTTCACCGAAATGAGACTTAGACGGGACTCCTAAATTTTCAATTTACACTCTTAATAAGTATTGACCCTCGTATTGTAGCATATTTCGAATGGTATTATAAACAATAGTTGATCCTGGTCCATTGAATCGAGTTATTATGCTGCAAGTAGTGAGCAGTCAAAGAGTCAGAGGACAAAATGCAGAAATATGATTATCTATAACAAAATGATTGCTTGTGAATGTTGATCTTTAAGTTCTAAAGTAGAGCTAAAATAAAGTATTTATTTATGTACCCCGAATTACTTACACTCATACTCATTTCTTAAAATATTAGATTGGTTTTTCCAATTACGACCCAAAGATGAATCTTTTGGATTTTTTACTTAGGGAGATGATTTTCTATGTAAGTGAAGCGGATGAAATCAAATTGGATTCCAAAATTGGTTGTTTAATTGAAATAAAGACATCTTGATATTCAACATTTACTAATAATATCTTTCATATAATATTTAAGGGTTTGAACCAAGGTTTGAACACCTATTTTCCACAACTAAACGACTAGATGGATTTAGACCGGATTTTTTAAAATCAAACTGAGCTACGAAGTCAACTTTGTGAGATATAAATATTTTTTTGTGTGAAAGCAGTAGTTGAAAATACGGTATCAGTAGTGTATTCCGACATTACCAAATCCTCAGAAAAACCTTCCCTTCCACAAGTGCATACTAACTGTGCTTGGACAATTCGATTTCTTTCCTTTCATTTCTCTTCCTTACAAAGTATCCCTTGTAAGTTTGAGTCAGAATATCATGCCATCAGATATGCCATGACTCGTGATAAATAAATAATAAAAAAATAGGTTATCTCATTAATTTTTTAAAAATGAAACATCATTCTCAAAAGTTCGAACGATAAATCTGAGATAACAATTCAGTTTGCTGATATTGTAAACATCAATTTAAAAAATCCGTCCAAATTCATCCGAATTGGCCCGAATTCACCGAAATTAGTCCAAATTGCGCGGAATACAATCGAAATTTACCCCTCATTTGACCTCATTTGGCCCAAATTCAACCGCTTTGACCCGCATTCACCTGAATTGTTCCAAATTGGGCTGAATTCACCCGAATCCCAAAGGAATCACACTTTGAGAGTTGGGGTGGCCCACAATGCACTACAGTAAGTAGTAGTGTTCATATTAAAAAGCACTTAACTGGTTGTAACCTTCAGGACGCCCAAATAATCACCTGTACTTTAGAAGGGCTTAATAAGTACAATATTATTCCTCTAGAGCATTATCATTGGGGCGTCTTTTACTTATGAGACTTAAGTGAAGGTGGTCGTGCTAAAGATATTCGAAAACATTTGCTGTGGGTCGGTCTTTCATTGTAGACCTGTCTAACTACCTGAATTATTGAGTGAAATATTTGCCTTCTAATTCCATAATTCCTTCAGCATTAGGTACAAATGAGTGTTAGTATGGTGTTTCCACTGTTTGTTCTCTATCTATGGCTATTTTCTCGTTCCTTCGAGTCAGCACGTAAGGAAATTTCAAGCCAACTAAATAGATCACTCTAATTTTTTATGTCGCAGATGAAATCATATTTGCCATCTTCTTAAATGATTGTGTATAGGCGGAGAAGCTGAAATAGATGAAATCAACAGCCTGAAAGTAGAGGCAGGGAAACCTCCGCAGAGTGTAAATGTGAAATACAAGGACCACGATGTGATCTTGAATAGCTCACTACCGCATCCCAATAAGATCAAGATAATGGGTGGGCAAGAAACAGATCATCAAATTCGTGAAGCTCCGTCAGTTGTGTCAATTATGGTGTTTGACGGCAAAAAATTTTCCCACAAATGCGGAGGAACCATCTGTATGTGCAATTGTCACCTTTAATACGTATCAAATTTTATCTGTGCCAAGTAGTCCATTTTGGTGGTTTTCTTATTTCAGGTAGCGATGATCGTGTCATCACCAGTGCATTTTGTGTCCACGAGTTAGTTCATTTCCTTTTTATAGTTGTATTTGGAACTTAAGGATTCTTTAACTCATTAAGTCTAAATTTTACCCGAAAATGACGTTTTGTTTGCAGGATTCCTTTGTGGCACATATTAATTCATTCCGGAACAGACTGTCTAGACTCTGACGATATCAAAACCACTATTCATAGAGTGAAGGAAGTCAAAATCCATGAACATTACAACTACAATACATCTTCCTTTGACATTGCTATTTTACAGGTAAGTACTAAAAATAGGTCAATTGGAAGGATGTGCGTAACCCAAATCAGCATTTTCTGTAATTTTAGACAATAGGGAAGTTTGATTTTCATTGTTTCACTCCACCAATTCAATTTCCCCTTCCTATTGGTTTGTCGTACATGCCGGAAGGTACAGAATGTGAAGTTTACGGCTGGGTAAGTTTCTCTATCGTTTTATCCAATTGCAAATCATGATATATAAAGATAGGAAATGATCAAAGAGGTTCTCTCTTCAGTTTTAAGTATTACCGGGAGTTGTAAATGTATTTTACCTTGCCAATTCCCAACAGGGCTATATCAAAGAACCAGATGAGTATGAAGAAATATCATCAGTTAACTTTCCGAACTGCCTTAGAAAAATCTCGGTAAAAATTTTAAAGCATGAGACTTGCCGTAAAGCGTTCGTTGGAGTATTTGAATCTTTTAATAAATATGAGTCTCCTGTTACGGATCATCAAGTATGCGCTGCAGGAAACTTACGGCTAGGAGGCCAAGATGTTTGTCTCGTAAGTTTATTTAGAGAGCAATTTGTTTAATATCTGTAATTATTTTATTATGACACAATCTTCTGTCTGTATTCACAAAAAGTATTCCTTTGTTGTACAAGGCATAAGCATTACATTCATTCAACTCTGATAATTTCATAATTGATGGTGTGCTCAGGGAGATGAAGGAACCCCGTTGATTTGTCATTCAAATAAAAGACGCGTTATAGTTGGAATAGCATCCTATGGATTTGGCTGCGGTCGACCACGTTTTCCTGGAGTCTATACCAGTGTCTTTCAGCTATTGCCTTGGATTTCTAAAAATGGGTGCCCGTTGTGCAATGACAATGTTGTTCATTTGGAAAAATCCTATTTTAATTCCCCCAAGATCTCTCCTCATGATACTCCCGTCAGAAATGAACTGTAATTACCACAGAAAATTAAATAAACACTACTTTATGTAATGTCTTCAAAGTTTCCTCAGAAGTTTGTCCTCGAATAGTTGCGTTGTGTGTAATTACAAATAGTTCTTTTATACCACTGGCTAAGTATCTCTTCACCCTTATTTGCAAACGAATGTTTACTTTATAACTCTAAGTTTGAAATTCCTAGATAAATACTCAATATAACTGTTCATTGTTTAAACAAACTATGTATTCATCATTATCACCTGCTTATAATTTGGTCGTACATCATACAATGATTAGCTACATAAGTATAGTAATAGGCTGAAAATAATCTGAGAAAATGAATGCGAATGTATATCGTGGCAGTCGAAACCATTTATGAGTTTTATGCCTTGTGTTTGTGTTCTGAGTATAGTGATGTTAATCGTAGAAGAATAATAAAGCGATTGCGATAAGACAATTGGCAAAGTGGTGTTGGTGATCATTTATTTGTTTTGTGTGATTCATGTGACACATCCCGCAAAACTCGGGGTGGTTTGCTTATTTGCCATAGAGGAGGATGTGGTTTGTCGGTGTACTTAAGAATAAAATATGGGTTTCTTGAACTTTAACCAACTTTTTATCAAAGCTTAAAATGGGCCCACATTAATAGTTCAGTGTCATTTCTGAGGTTGCAAGTTCACTTTGTACTTGTAGGAAAAGAATCGAGATATAATTATTCATTTCATTATAGCAGTTTTCCTGCAGCAAGATGTTTTCTCTTAATGAAGCAACTTTTTTATTGCGGCTACTTACAGTCTTCATTAGCATGAATGCAGGTTAGTCTCGTTATGTACACGTGCAATAAATGCCATTTAACTTTCCTCTCCCTCCATTCCCCCATTTGCATTCACTGGGAGTAATTTGTTTTTATTTGAAAAAAGTTTTTGCCAAGAAAAGCAACGACACGACCGTAAGGACAATTGGAGGAACAGAAGTTGCAGAAGGAAAGTATCCGTTCATGGTGTCCGTGCAGATATTCACTGGGAAATCATGGTCGCCTTTATGTGCCGGTGTAATTTGCAGTGATAACAGAGGTAAATTTTTTTATATGAATAATGATACTGGATTATCACCTCTCTCATAATTTTGTTGTGTTTGCAGTTATTACTCCGGCTCAATGTGTTGATGGGTATGACCCTCATTTACTCAGCTACAAAGCAACTAGTTTTACTACGTTGTATTCCGAAATCAGGAAAAGACTATAAATCATTTTAATTTTTCAGATACGAAGCTTGGCAATTGCGTGTCCTTGTTGGTAGTCACAAATTAAACGAGACAGAAGGAGAACATTATAGTGGCAAAATTTATTCCGTGACAAAATTTGTTCTGCATGAATATTACGATGAAGAAACAATGGTTAACGATCTGAGCATTCTGCACGTATGTTGTTACATTTATTTGCTTACGCTATGCCTACATTTCTAGAGCATGTACAGTTTACTGTGATCTGTTCACTATATCTACAATTTTATTTTCTTTAAGATATTCGGTCATTTTGACTTTGAATGTGACAATGACAAACCAACTCAAGCTCCGATAAGCATCGTATTAACAGATACACCCCCAGGATCCAAGTGCACTGTTCTCGGTTGGGCAGCTAAAGGATTAGGAATTGATCAAGAGCAAAGTATTCTTAAGGAAACCGAAGTGACCACTGTGGATGATGATTTTTGTTCAGATGCATTTGACACCGTGGGGAAGACAGTCTTTAGTGATCAACATATTTGTGCTGAAGCGAATGGGTCATGTTTTGTATGCGCATATTATTATCTTCTACTATCTTATAAATTACCTAATGTTTAGGCATTATGAAACTGGTAATTTGATTAATTCAATTTGGTTTCAAAAGGACGACGAAGGAAGTGCCTTAGTCTGCAACGGAGAACTTACGGGCTTAGTTTCTTGGAATTTACAGAACTGCGGAGGATATCCTGTAGTTCACACAAGAATCTTCAACTATTTGAGCTGGCTGTCGAAAAATGGGTGTCCGCTCTGCAATGAACGATCAAAGAAACACTCTATTGAGAGAGGCTTCAAAAAGGTACCAGAGCACACTAATGAACTGATGTGATCTCAGATTCAATGATATCAGACAAAAGACAGAAGATAAGTTAATTTTGTACAAAGACTTTTGTGGTTAAATAAATATATTGATAACAACAGAATTATAAATTCTCTAGATTTAAGTTAAGCTCTTTTCTGGCTGCTGTTTGTTATACTTTCTGTACTTGGAAAACTCCCTGTTCCAACTATTTTGAAGTCTAAGTAGTTAAACTACTGAGTTTATTTTAGTTGTTCAATAATACAATAGCTCTCGAATATTATTCTTCACTGACAATATTTTGTTTCATATGAATGCGGAAATTAAATGAGGGAAAAAAGGATTAGAGTAGTACAAAGAGTTCCTCTGATATTGTGTTTCCTTTCAATGAAACTGATTTCCAGGAGAATATCGACCGAGATACTTTCAAATAAAAATATGAGTAAAACTTTTTATCGACCCAAATAACTGACCCAATTATCTGTATTATCATCGGGAACAACATATTTGTTTCGTCGACATTATTTTGTGTAAGGAGGAGCAGTAGGAATTTACATTGGTAATTCTGTTCGAAAGTAATATCTGTGTTGTAGTGTGTTGAGTTGGTACACAAGAATAGTACGAATATTTATTGGACTAGAGCTTGGTGCTGTGCTGATACTGATATTTCTCACGCAGCGTAAGTCTTCCGTGAAATGTCATTAGGAAAGAAAGTGGAGCTAGGAGAGGTAGTAAGTAGCATGGGATTTGTTATTATCCTCAGTTATCTTATAGATGTATAGACAATATAGATGAGACAAGACTTCCTAATTAAATCTCAGTGAGTGTTGAATATCTCTTTTCTGTTCAATGCACTTTTACAATTAGTTGGCTATGGTCATAGCAGAACTAGCAGAAGGTATCTGCTCGAGATAGAGTAGACTAGGAAGTAAATTGACGGATGAGATTATTAGAGGATAGCTAGGAGGATAGAGGTAGTTTGTTTCTATTTGTGTGCTAATATAAGGTATATCCTTGATCTTTTAGGTGTAGTTGTCAGTGCCAGGGTCTGTAGTGTGTCTTGCCAAGAAAGAGTGAAGTGGAGAAGTATAATATATCATATCTGTTTGTTTGGAGGGAGTAAGTAGGTTAGAGAGTCTCGGCATGTCATCAGTTTACTTTACGTTACCTGGCTTCAGTTTACTCCTCGATATCTCCTGGTGCTAAGAAGATAACAACACGGAAATCTGTTTGTGCCCAACCGTCTGCTTCCTTTCTTTCTCTGTTCTTTATGCCGGAGTCTCCGCTGGATTTGAAAAAACGGTTGAATTCTTGCCACTCCGTCGTTGCTAAATGGTTTCTTGAAAATAGATATTTTCAACTGCGGATGAAACATTAATTAGTAAATGAAAACAGAGATATAATTGGGGGGCATTGCCCTTCGGTCGCTTATGATACTGTGAATGGAGGATTTAATCGGAGAACGGTACTCTATCAATTTCCTATCTTAGCTAGTCCTTTTGGGCAATTGGAGCTGATAGTTATGCTATTGGCTATATCTTTAAGAATAAGCCATATAGAGATGAATCGGGCTGATTGTACTACTGTAGTTCCTTGGTCTATATAAAAGAGCCACTGTTCCCAACAAATCCGCAATGTTCCCAGTTAGCAAAGTATAGAGCAGTGCTCACTTGAGAACATGCCTATTAGTCCTGAGATAGTGATACAATGGTTTGAGGAGCATATAAGTTTATGTAGAAGGTGCGTGTGTGTGATGTGGATTGGTTGAATCTGCTATAGGTAAATCGTAAACAAGTCATCGGATCCAATTACTCTGAAGGCAATTCCTGATATAGTGCTGATATCTCGGGTGTGCTCTACTGAAATCAGCCTCTGCACATTTCTTAGGGCTATGCCATATTTAGTTACTTAGTTTACTAGTGCAGCACGTCTTGGAATATGAGAACACATGCCTACTTCAAATAGGCCGACATTATTGCATTAGAAGAGAGCACAGTGGGAAGTTTGCTTTTGCGATGTAGTTATGCTATTCTGATAATACACTTTTAATATAATAAGTCCCGGGTATATATACTATTTATGTATTATTAGTCGGATATACTTAATTCCGTTTCTATTTCAAGCCATAGCCCAAGAACTAGAAATATGGGGCTGCAGCTACATAATATTTAGTTTGTGAGTGAGTCAGACAGTTGCATTGCAGTAAGTACATATTCACCGAGTTCATAGCAGTCCAAGTCCAAGTATAAGAAAATAAAGAATGTATGTGATAGTATTCCCGTAGCGTCGTTTTCTTTCTTGCTCGATGCTAAATAAACTCTCCAGCTACTCAATGAAGATAAGTGAACAATGAACATTTATAAGCTCCTTTCTCCTTCTGATATATTTAGTGAATACAAAGAGAGCTGCATCGCATGTGCGATTAGGAAAGTTATTGTATTACTGGCCTTTCTCTTTATAAGACACGATGCTGCAATAAAATGTAACTCTACCTTAAAGAGGCCCTAGAGATAGGCACTGCCACGAAGAAAATTAAAACGACGCTATGGGATCCCTTGATTTTTCTATTTCGCCTTCTTTCTCCCGTCCCCGCACTTTTCCTCCGACAACACACTTTAGATTTACTAGTCTGATTTTCTCTCTGCGGGTTTCTCCGTCTCTCCGTCCTTTGTCTCCACTGATTATCACACGATCCTCTTTTCTCCCAACCCTTTTCTCCACTCACTACCCTTCCCCATCTGCTCTCCGTCCCATAACTCCTTCTTCTCATAATAACACTCTTCCGATGAAAATCTAATCAAAACTTTAAAAAAACATGCTGTCCTTTATCCACTTCGTGAACATGCATCTTTAAACACTGTCTGCTCTACACAGTCCATATGGTTACCCGCCAAGGCTCATATAAAAGGTTACCCGCTATGTAATAGTAATGTCTTCTACATCATAGATGACCATCAATCCCATGAATCAAACATTCAACACCG